>JAFBII010000021.1:3920401-3977094 GCA_020875875.1 Dioscorea alata | reverse complement strand
TTTAATAAAACCCTAATCTTATGTTTTCTGATAGTAATATATACTAATTTTTAGTTTTGATTGAAAACAGTAGTCTTTGTTGTCATTTTGAAATGACTCGTATTTTTCAACCAATATCCCAAACCCTTTCTTTTACTTTTGGAATACCTACTATTTTTTAATCAAAACACTAATACTGAGTTTCTCTTGCGGTAGCGTCACCTTTTTTTAGTCAAAACCTCGATCATATGTGTTCTTTACGTAACGCCTACTTTATTTGAATCAAAAGCCCAATCTTATGCTTTCCATCAAAACCTTAATGTTTTGTTTTATTTTCGGAATGTCTCGTTTTGTTTTTTTATCAAAACACTAACCCTATCTTTCAAAACCATACTGTTTTCTTTTTCTTTCGTAAAAGCTTCTATCTTTCGGTCAGAACAAGAATCCTATGTTTCGTTCTCTTAATAACTTCTATCTGTATGTATTTAATCAAAACACTAATCTTGTGTTTCCTAAAAGTAATATCTCCTAATTTTTAGTTTTGAATGAAAAACCTGATCTTTGTTATCATTTTAAAATGACTCGTATTTTTGAACCAAGACACCAAACCCTTTCTTTTCCTTTCAGAATACCTACTATTTTTGAATCAAAACACTAATCCTAACTTTTCTGATTGTAGTGTCACCTTTTTTTATTCAAAAACTTGATCATATGTTTTCTTTTCGTAACGGCTGCTATATTTGAATGAAAAGCTTAATCTTATGCTTTCAATCAAAGCCCTAATGCTGTGTTTTATTTTCTGAATGTTTCGTTTTGTTTTTAATCAAAACACTAACCCTATCTTTCAAAGCCATAATCTTTTTCGTTTTATTTCGTAAAGTCTCTTATCTTGCGGTCAAAACAAGAATAATATGTTTCATTTTCTTAATAACCTCTATCTATATGTATTTAGTAAAACCCTAATCTTATGTTTTCTGATAGTAATATATCCTAATTTTTAGTTTTGATTGAAAACCGTAGTCTTTGTTGTCATTTTGAAATGACTCGTATTTTGGAACCAAGATCCCAAACCCTTTCATTTACTTTTGGAATAACTACTATTTTTTAATCAAAACCCTAATACTGAGTTTCTCTTATGGTAGCGTCACCTTTCTTTAGTCAAAATCTCGATCATATGTGTTCTTTACGTAACGCCTACTTTATTTGAATTAAAAGCCTAATCTTATGCTTTCAATCAAAATGTTAATGCTTTGTTTTATTTTCGGAATGTCTCGTTTTGTTTTTTTATCAAAACACTAACCCTATCTTTCAAAACCATAATCTTTTCTTTTTCTTTCGTAAAATCTTCTATCTTTCGGTCAAAACAAGAATAATATGTTTCGTTTTCTTAATAACTTCTATCTGTATGTATTTAATCAAAACCCTAATCTTGTGTTTCCTAAAAGTAATATCTCCTAATTTTTAGTTTTGAATGAAAAACCTGGTCTTTGTTATCATTTTAAAATGACTCGTATTTTTGAACCAAGACAACAAAGCCTTTCTTTTCCTTTTGGAATACCTACTATTTTTGAATCAAAACACTAATCCTAACTTTTCTGATTGTAGTGTCACCTTTTTTTAATCAAAGACTTTATCATATGTTTTCTTTTCGTAACGGCTGCTATATTTGAATCAAAACCTTAATCTTATGCTTTCAATCAAAGCCCTAATGCCTGTGTTTATTTCTGAATGTTCGTTTGTTTTAAATCAAACACTAACCCTATCTTTCAAGCCATATCTTTTTCTTTTTCTTTCGTAAAGTCTCGTATCTTTCGGTCAAAACAAGAATCATATGTTTCATTTTCTTAATAACGTCTATCTATGTATTTAATAAACCCTAATCTTATGTTTTCTGATAGTAATATATCCTAATTTTTAGTTTTGATTGAAAACCGTAGTATTTGTTGTCTTTTTGAAATGGCCCGTATTTTTTAACCAAGATCCCAAACCCTTTCTTTTACTTTTGGAATACCTACTATTTTTTAGTCAAAACCCTAATACTAAGTGTTCTTATGGTAGCGTCACCTTTCTTTAGTCAAAAACTCGATCATATGTGTTCAATACGTAATGCCTACTTGATTTGAATCAAAAGCCAAATCTTATGCTTTCAATCAAACCCTTAATGCTTTGTTTTATTTTCGGAATGTCTCGTTTTGTTTTTTTATCAAAAAACTAACCCTATCTTTCAAAACCATAATCTTTTCTTTTTCTTTAGTAAAATGTTCTATCTTTCGGTCAAAACAAGAATCCTATGTTTCGTTTTCTTAATAACTTCTATCTGTATGTATTTAATCAAAACCCTAATCTTTTGTTTCCTAAAAGTAATATCTCCTAATTTTTAGTTTTGAATGAAAACCCTGGTCTTTGTTATCATTTTAAAATGACTCGTATTTTTGAACCAAGACACCAAAGCCTTTTTTTTCCTTTCGGAATACCTAATATTTTTGAATCAAAACCCTAATCCTAAGTTTTTTTATTGTAGTGTCACCTTTCTTTAATCAAAAACTTGATAATATGTTTTATTTTCGTAACGCATACTATATTTGAATCAAATGTTTAATCTTATGCTTTCAATCAAAACCCTAATGCTGTGTTTTATTTTCTGAATGTTTCGTTTTGTTTTTAATCAAAACACTATTCCTATCTTTCAAAGCCATAATTATTTTCTTTTTCTTTCGTAAAGTCTCTTATCTTTCGTTCAAAACAAGAATCATATGTTTCATTTTCTTAATAACCTCTATCTATATGTATTTAACAAAACCCTAATCTTATGTTTTCTGATAGTAATATATCCTAACTTTTAGTTTTGATTGAAAACCGTAGTCTTCGTTGTCATTTTGAAATGACTCGCATTTTATAACCAAGATCCCAAACCCTTTATTTTACTTTTGGAATACCTACTATTTTTTAATCAAAACACTAATACTAAGTTTTCTTATTGTGGCATCACCTTTCTTTAGTCAAAACCTCGATTATATGTGTTCTTTACGTAACACCTACTTTATTTGAATCAAAACCTAATCTTATGCTTTCAATCAAAAACATTAATGCTTTGTTTTATTTTCGGAATGTCTCGCTTTATTTTTTTATCAAAACACTAACCCTATCTTTCAAAACCATAACCTTTTCTTTTTCTTTCGTAAAATCTTCTATCTTTCGGTCAAAACAAGAATCCTATGTTTCATTTTCTTAATAACTTCTATCTGTATGTATTTAATCAAAACCCTAATCTTATGTTTCCTAAAAGTAATATCTCCTAATTTTTAGTTTTGAATCAAAACCCTGGTCTTTGTTATCATTTTAAAATGACTCGTATTTTTGAACCAAGACACCAAATCCTTTCTTCTCCTTTCGTAATACCTACTATTTTTGAATCAAAACCCTAATCCTAAGTTTTCTGATTGTAGTGTCACCTTTCTTTAATTAGAAACTTGATCATATATTTTCTTTTTGTAACACCTACTATATTTGAATCAAAAGTTTAATCTTATGCTTTTAATCAAAACCTTAATGCTGTGTTTTATTTTCTGAATGTTTCGTTTTGTTTTTAATCAAAACACTATTCCTATCTTTCAAAGCCATAATTATTTTCTTTTTCTTTCGTAAAGTCTCTTATCTTTCGGTCAAAACAAGAATCATATGTTTCATTTTCTTAATAACCTCTATCTATATGTATTTCATAAAACCCTAATCTTATGTTTTTTGATAGTAATATATCCTAATTTTTAGTTTTGATTGAAAACCGTAGTCTTTGTTATCATTTTGAAATGACTGGTATTTTTTAACCAATATCCCATATGATCGAGGTTTTGACTAAAGAAAGGTGACGCTAAAATAAAAAAACTTAGCATTAGGATTTTGAAATGTCTCGTTTTGTTTGTAATCAAAACACTAACCCTATCTTTCAAAACTATAATCTTTTCTTTTTCTTTCGTAAAGTATCTTATCTTTCGTTTCCAAACAAAAATTGTATTATTTCTTTTCTTATAACTTCTATCTGTATGTATTTAATCAAAACCCTAATCTTATGTTTCCTAAAAGTAATATCTCCTAATTTTTAGTTTTGAATGAAAAACCTAATCTTTGTTATAATTTTAAAATGACTCGTATTTTTTAACCAAGAAACCAAAGCCTTTCTTTTCCTTTCGGAATACCAACTATTTTTTAATTTAAACCCTAATATTATGTTTTTTTATGGTAGTCTCACCTTTCTATAATAAAAACCTCGATCAAATGTTTTTCTTTTCGTAACGCCCACTATACTTGAATCAAAAGCCTAATCTTATGCATTTAATCAAAACGCTAATGCTTTGTTTTATTTTCGGAATGTCTCGTTTTGTTTTCAATCAAAACACTAACCCTATTTTTCAAAACCATAATCTTTTCATTTTCTTTCGTACAGTCTCCTATCTTTAGTTCAAAACTAGAATCCTATGTTTCCTTTTATTCATGACTTCTATATGTATGTATTTTATGAAAACACTAATCTTATGTTTTCTTATAGTAGTATCTCCTAATTTTCAGTCCTGAATAAATATCCTCGTCTTTATTGTCATTTTCAAATAACTCGTATTTTTTTATGGAAGTCCAAAAACCCTTTCTTTTTCTTTCGGAATACCTACTATTTTTCAATCAAAACACTAATCCTAAGTTTTCATATGGTAGTGTCACCTTTTTTTTAATCAAAACCTTGATCATATGTTTTCTTTCCGTAACGCCTACTATACTTAAATCAAAAGCCTAATCTTCTGCTTTCAATCAAAACTCTAATACTTTGTTTTATTTTGGAAATGTCTCGTTTTGTTTTTAATCAAAACACTAACACTATCTTCCAAAACCATAATCTTTTAATTTTCTTTCGTAAAGTACCTTATCTTTCGGTCGAAACAAAAATCGTATTATTTCTGTTCTTAATAACTTCTACCCGTATGTATTTAATCAAAACCCTAATCTTATGTTTTTTAATAGTAATATCTCCTAATTTTCAGTTTTGAATGAAAACACTAATCTTTGTTATAATTTTCAAATGACTCGTATTTTTGAACCAAGAAACGAAAGCCTTTCTTTTCCTTTCGTAATACCTACTATTTTTTAATTTAAACCCTAATATTATGTTTTCTTATGGTAGTCTCACCTTTCTATAATAAAAAACTCGATCAAATGTTTTTCTTTTCGTACCGCCCACTATACTTGAATCCAAAGCCTAATCTTATGCATTTAATCAAAATGCTAATGCTTTGTTTTATTTTCGGAATGTCTCGTTTTGTTTTTAATAAAAACACTAACCTTATTTTTCAAAACCATAATCTTTTCATTTTTTTTCGTAAAGTATCTTATCTTGCGGTCAAACAAGAATCATATTTTGTCTGTTCTTAATAACTTCTATCTGTACGTATTTAATCAAAACACTAATCTTATGTTTTCTAATATTAATATTTCCTAATTTTCAGTTTTGAATGAAAAATCTAATCTTTGTTATAATTTTGAAATGACTCGTATTTTTGAACCAAGAAACCAAAGCCTTTATTTTCCTTTTGGAATGCCTACTATTTTTTAATCTATACCCTAATCTTATGTTTTTTTATGGTAGTGTCACCTTTCTTTAATAAAAACCTTGATCATATGTTTTTCTTTCCGTAACGCCTACTATAATTAAATCAAAAGCCTAATCTTCTGCTTTCAATCAAAACACTAATACTTTGTTTTATTTTCGAAATGTCTCGTTTTGTTTTTAATTGAAACACTAACCCTATCTTTCAAAACCATAATCTTTTCCTTTTCTTTCGTAAAGTATCTTCTCTTTCGTTCCAAACAAAAATTGTATTATTTCTTTTCTTATAACTTCTATCTGTACGTATTTAATCAAAACCCTAATCTTATGTTTTCTTATAGTAATATCTCCTAATTTTCAGTTTTGAATGAAAACCCTAATCTTTGTTATAATTTTAAAATGACTCGCATTTTTGAACCAAGAAACCAAAGCCTTTCTTTTCTTTTGAAATACCTACTATTTTTTAATCTAAACCCTAATCTTATGTTTTCTTATGTTAGTGTCACCTTTCTTTAATAAAAATCTCGATCATATGTTTTTCTTTCGTAACGACCACTATACTTGAATCAAAAGCCTAATCTTCTGCTTTCAATCAAAACACTAATACTTTGTTTTATTTTCGAAATGTCTCGTTGTGTTTTTAATCAAAACACTAACCCTATTTTTCAAAACCATAATCTTTTCATTTTTCATTCGTAAAGTATTTTCTCTTTCGGTCAAACAAAAATCATATTTTTTCTGTTTTTAATAACTTCTATCTGTACGTATTTAATCAAAACCCTAATCGTATGTTTTCTAATAGTAATATCTCCTAATTTTCAGTTTTGAATGAAAACCCTAATCTTTGTTATAATTTTAAAATTACTCGTATATTTTAACCAAGAAACGAAAGCCTTTCTTTTTCTTTCGGAATACCTACTATTTTTTAATTTAAACCCTAATCTTATGTTTTATTATGGTAGTGTCACATTTCTTTAATAAAACCTCGATCATATGTTTTATTTTCGTAACGCCCACTATACTTGAATCAAAAGCCTAATTCTATGCATTCAATCAAAACGCTAATGCTATGTTTAATTTTCGGAATGTCTCGTTTTGTTTTTAATCAAAACACTAACCCTATTTTTCAAAACCATAATCTTTTCATTTTCTTTCGTAAAGTTTCTTATCTTTCGGTCAAACAAGAATAATATTTTTTCTGTTCATAATAACTTCTATCGATACGTATTTAATGAAAACCCTAATCTTATGTTTTCTAATAGTAATATCTCCTAATTTTCGGTTTTGAATGAAAACCCTAATCTTTGTTATCATTTTAAAATGACTCGTATTTTTGAACCAAGAAACCAAAGCCTTTCTTTTCCTTTTGGAATACGTACTATTTTTGAATCTAACCCATAATCTTATGTTTTCTTATGGTAGTGTAACCTTTCTTTAATAAAAACCTCGGTCATATGTTTTATTTTCGTAACGACCACTATACTTGAATCAAAAGCCTAATCTTATGCATTCAATCAAAACCCTAACGCTTTGTTTTATTTTCGGAATGTCTCGTTTTGTTTTTCATCAAAATACAAACCGTATCTTTCAAAACCATAATCTTTTCCTTTTCTTTCGTAAAGTTTCCTATCTTTAGTTCAAAACTAGAATCCTATGTTTCCTTTCATTCATGACTTCTATATGTATGTATTTTATCAAAACAATAATCTTATGTTTTCTTATAGTAGTATCTCCTAATTTTCAGTCTTGAATAAATATCCTCGTCTTTGTTGTCATTTTAAAATAACTCGTATTTTTGAACCATGACTCCAAACCCTTTCTTTTTCTTTCGGAATACCTACTATTTTTCAATCAAAACACTAATCCTAAGTTTTCATATGGTAGTGTGACCTTTTTCTAATCAAAACCATGATCATATGTTTTATTTCCATAACGCCTACTCTACTTAAATAAAAAGCCTAATCTTTTTCTTTCAATCAAAACACTAATACTTTGTTATATTTTCGAAATGTCTCGTTTTGGTTTTAATCAAAACACTAACCCTATCTTTCAAAACACTAACCCTATCTTATCTTTCGGTCAAACAAGAATTATATTTTTTCTGTTCTTAATAACTTCTATCTGTACGTACTTAATCGAAACCCTAATCTTATGTTTTCTAATAGTAATATTTCCCAATTTTCAGTTTTGAATGAATACCCTAATCTTTGTTGTAATTTTAAAATGACTCGTATTTTTGAACCAACAAACGAAAGCCTTTTTTTCCTTTCGGAATACCTACTATTTTTGAATCTATACCCTAATCTTATGTTTTTGTTATGGTAGTGTCACCCTTCTTTAATAAAAACCTCGATCATATGTTTTCCTTTCTTAACACCCACTATAGCAGAATCAAAAGCCTAATCTTATGCATTCAATCAAAACCCTAATGCTTTGTTTTATTTTCGGAATATCTCATTTTGTTTTTAATCAAAATACTAATGCTATCTTTCAAAACCATAATATTTTCCTTTTTTTTCGTAAATTCTCCTATCTTTCGGTCAAAACTAGAGTCCTATGTTTCTTTTTCTGCATAACTTCTATATGTATGTATTTTATCAAAACACTAATCTTATGTTTTCTTATAGTAGTATCTCTTAATTTTCAGTTTTGAATAAATATCCTCGTCTTTGTTGACATTTTAAAATAACTCGTATTTTTAACCAAGACCCCAAACCATATCTTTTTCTTTTCGAATACCTACTATTTTTTAATCAAAACAGTAATCCTAAGTTTTCATATGGTAGTGTCACCTTTGTTTTAATCAAAACCTTGATCATATGTTTTCTTTCCATAAAGCCTAATCTTCTGCTTTCAATCAAAACACTAATACTTTGTTTTATTTTCGAAATGTCTCGTTTTGTTTTTAATCAAAACACTAACATTATCTTTCAAAACCATAATATTTTCCTTTTCTTTCGTAAAGTATCTTATCTTTCGGTCCAAACAAGAATCGTATTATTTCCTTTCTTAATAACTTATATCTGTATGTATTTAATCAAAAGCCTAATCTTATGTTTTCTAATAATAATATCTCCTAATTTTCAGTTTTGAATGAAAAGCCTAATCTTTGTTATCATTTTAAAATGACGCGTATTTTTGAACCAAGAAACGAAAGCCTTTCTTTTTCCTTTCGGAATACCTACTATTTTTTAATCTAAACCCTAATCTTATTTTTTTATTATGGTAGTATCACCTTTCTTTAATAAAAACCTCGATCAAATGTTTTTTTTTCGTAACGCCCACTATACTTGAATCCAAAGCCTAATCTTATGCATTCAATCAAAACGCTAATACTTTGTTTTATTTTCGGAATGTCTCGTTTTGTTTTTAATCAAAACACTAACCCTATCTTTCAAAACCATAATCTTTTCCTTTTCTTTCGTAAAGTATCTTATCTTTCGATCCAAACAAAAATCGTATTATTTCTTTTCTTAATAACTTCTATCAATATGTATTTAATCAAAACCCAAATCTTATGCTTTCTAATAGTAATATCTCCTAATTTTCAGTATTGAATGAAAACCCTAGTTTTTGTTATCATATTAAAATGACTCGTATTTTTTAACAAAAAAACCAAAGTCTTTCTTTTCCTTTCGGAATACCTATTATTTTTGAATCAAAACCCTAATCTTATATTTTCTAATAGTTATATCTCCTAATTTTTAGTTTCAAATGAAAACCCTAATCTTTGTTCTCATTTTAAAATAAATCATATTTTTGAACCAAGACACCAAACCCTTTCTTTTTCTTTCGGAATACCTAATATTTTTTAATCAAAACACTAATCCTAAGTTTTCTTATGGTAGTGTCACCTTTTTTTTAATCAAAACTTTGATCATATGTTTTCTTTCCATAACGCCTACTATACTTGAATCAAAACCCTAATCTTCTGGTTTCAATCAAAACACTAATACTTTTTCTTTTATTTTTGGATTGTCTCGTTTTGTTTTTATTCAAAACATTAACCCAATCTTTCAAGACCATAATCTTTTCCTTTTCTTCCGTAAAGTATCTTGTCTTTCGGTCCAAACAAGAATCCTATTTTTTCTTTTCTTAATAACTTCTATCTATATGTATTTAATCAAAACCCAAATCTTATGCTTTCTAATAGTAATATCTCCTAATTTTCAGTATTGAATGAAAACCCTAGTTTTTTGTTATCATATTAAAATGACTCGTATTTTTGAACAAAGAAACCAAAGTCTTTCTTTTCCTTTCGGAATACCTATTATTTTTGAATCAAAACCCTAATCTTATATTTTGTAATAGTTATATCTCCTAATTTTCAGTTTTAAATGAAAACCTTAATCTTTGTTCTCATTTTAAAATGAATCATATTTTTGAACCAAGACACCAAACCCTTTGTTTTTCTTTCTGAATACCTACTATTTTTTAATCAAAACACTAATCCTAAGTTTTCTTGTGGTAGTGTCACCTTTTTTTTAATCAAAACTTTGATCATATGTTTTCTTTCCATAACGCCTACTGTACTTCAATCAAAATCCTAATCTTCTGGTTTCAATCAAAACACTAATACTTTGTTTTATTTTCGGAATATCTCGTTTTGTTTTTATTCAAAACACTAACCCTATCTTTCAAAACCATAATCTTTTCTTTTTCTTCCGTAAAGTATCTTATCTTTCGTTCCAAACAAGAATCCTATTTTTTCTTTTCTTAATAACTTCTATCTATATGTATTTAATCAAAACCCAAATCTTATGCTTTCTAATAGTAATATCTCCTAATTTTCAGTATTGAATGAAAACCCTAGTTTTTGTTATCATATTAAAATGACTCGTATTTTTGAACAAAGAAACCAAAGTCTTTCTTTTCCTTTCGGAATACCTATTATTTTTTAATCAAAACCCTAATCTTATATTTTCTAATAGTTATATCTCCTAATTTTCAGTTTTAAATGAAAACCCTAATCTTTGTTCTCATTTTAAAATGAATAGTATTTTTTAACCAAGACACCAAACCCTTTCTTTTTCTTTCGGAATACCTACTATTTTTTTATCAAAACACTAATCCTAAGTTTTCTTATGGTAGTGTCACCTTTTTTTCAATCAAAACTTTGATCATATGTTTTCTTTCCATAACGCCTACTGTACTTGAATCAAAACCCTAATCTTCTGGCTTCTGGTTTCAATCAAAACACTAATACTTTGTTTTATTTTCGGAATGTCTCGTTTTGTTTTTATTCAAAACATTAACCCAATCTTTCAAAACCATAATCTTTTCCTTTTCTTCCGTAAAGTATCTTATCTTTCGGTCCAAACAATAATCCTATTTTTTCTTTTCTTAATAACTTCTATCTATATGTATTTAATCAAAACACAAATCTTATGTTTTCTAATAGTAATATCTCCTAATTTTCACTATTGTATGAAAACCCTAGTTTTTGTTATCATATTAAAATGACTCGTATTTTTGAACAAAGAAAACAAAGTCTTTCTTTTCCTTTCGTAATACCTACTATTTTTGAATCAAAACCCTAATCTTATGTTTTCTAATAGTAATATCTCCGAATTTTCAGTTTTGAATGAAAGCCCTAGTCTTTTTTATCATTTTAAAATGACTCGTATTTTTTAACCAAGAAACCAAAGCCATTCTTTTCCTTTCGGAATACCTATTATTTTTTAATCTAAACCTTAATCTTAAGTTTTCTTATGGTAGTGTCACCTTTATTTAATTAAAACCTCGATCATATGATTTCTTTTTGTAACATGCACTATACTTGAATCAAAATCCTAATCTTATGCATTCAATCAAGACCCTAATGTTTTCTTTTATTTTTGAAATGTCACGTTTGTTTTTAATGAAAACACTAACCCTATCTTTCAAAATCATAATCTTTTATTTTTCTTTCATAAAGTATCTTATCTTTCGTTCCAAACAAGAATCCTATTTTTTCTTTTATTTATAACTTCTATCTTTACGTATTTAATCAAAACCCTAATCTTATGTTTTCTAATAGTAATATCTCCTAATTTTCAGTTTTGAATGAAAACCCTAGTCTTTGTTATCATTTTAAAATGGGTCGTATTTTTTAACCAAGAAACCAAAGCATTTCTTTTCCTTTCGGAATACCTACTAGTTTTGAATCTAAACCCTAATCTTAAGTTTTCTTATGGTAGTGTGACCTTTCTTTAATAAAAAACCACGATCATATGTTTTCTTTTCGTAACGCCTACTATACTTGAATCAAAAGCCTAATCTTTTGCTTTTAATCAAAACACTAATACTTTTTTTTTTATTTTCGGAATGTCTCGTTTTGTTTCTAATCAAAACACTAACCCTATCTTTCAAAACCATAATCTTTCCTTTTTCTTTCGTAAAGTATCTTATCTTTCGGTCCAAACAAAAATTCTATTTTTTCTTTTCTTTGTAACTTCTATCTTTATGTATTTAATCAAAACCCTAATCTTATGTTTTCTAATAGTAATATCTCCTAATTTTCAGTTTTGACACGTATTTTTGAGATGACTTGTATTTTTGATCCAAAAAACCAAAGTCTTTATTTTCCTTTCGGAATACCTACTATTTTTTAATCAAAACTATAATCCCAATTTTTATTATGGTAGTGTCACCTTTCTTTAATAAAAACCTCGATCATAGGTTTTCTTTTCGTAACACCCACTATACTTGAATCAAAATCATGATCTTATGCATTCAATCGAAACCCTAGTGCTTTGTTTTATTTTTGGATTGTCACGTTTGTTATTTATGAAAACACTAACCCTATCTTTCAAAACCATAATCTTTTCAGTTTCTTTCGTAGAGTCTCCTATCTTTCGGTCAAAACTAGAATCCTATGTTTCCTCTTCTTAATAACTTCTATCTGTTTGTATTTACTCAAAATCCTAATGTTGTGTTTTCTTATAGTAATATCTCATAATTTTCACTTTTGAATGAAAACCGTAGTCTTTGTTGTCATTTTAAAATGACGCATATTTTTGAATCATGTCCCCAAACCCTTTCTTTTCCTTTTGTAATACCTACTATTTTTGAATCAAAACACTAATCCTAAGTTTTCTTATGGTAGTGTCACCTTTATTTAATCAAAACCTTATCATATGTTTTCTTTCCATAACGCCTACTATACTTGAATCAAAAGCCTAATCTTCTGCTTTCAATCAAAACACTAATACTTTTTTTTTTTCGGAATGTCTCGTTTTGTTTTTAATCAAAACTCTAACCCTATCTTTCAAAACCATAATCTTTTCTTTTTCTTTCGTAAAGTATCTTATCTTTCAGTCCAAACAAGAATCCTATTTTTTCTTTTTCTTAATAACTTCTATCTGTATATATTTAGTCAAAACCCTAATCTTATGTTTTCTAATAGTAATATCTCCTAATTTTCAGTTTTGAATGAAAACCCTAGTCTGTTTTATCATTTTAAAATGACTCGTATTTTTTAACCAAGAAACCAAAGCCATTCTTTTCATTCCGGAATACCTATTATTTTTTAATCTAAACCTTAATCTTAAGTTTTCTTATGGTAGTGTCACCTTTATTTAATAAAAACCTCGATCATATTATTTCTTTTTGTAACGTGCACTATACTTGAATCAAAATCCTACTCTTATGCATTCAATCAAGACCCTAATGTTTTCTTTTATTTTTGAAATGTCACGTTTGTTTTTAATGAAAACACTAACCCTATCTTTCAAAATCATAATCTTTTTTTTTTTTTTTCATAAAGTATCTTATCTTTCGTTCCAAACAAGAATCATATTTTTTCTTTTATTTATAACTTCTATCTTTACGTATTTAATCAAAACAATAATCTTATGTTTTCTAATAGTAATATCTCCTAATTTTCAGTTTTGAATGAAAACCCTAGTCTTTGTTATCATTTTAAAATGACTCGTATTTTTTAACCAAGAAACCAAAGCATTTCTTTTCCTTTTGGAATACCTACTATTTTTTAATCTAAACCCTAATCTTAAGTTTTCTTATGGTAGTGTGACCTTTCTTTAATAAAAAACCACGATCATATGTTTACTTTTCGTAACGCCTACTATACTTGAATCAAAAGCCTAATCTTTTGCTTTTAATCAAAACACTAATACTTTTTTTTTTTATTTTCGGAATGTCTCGTTTTGTTTCTAATCAAAACACTAACCCTATCTTTCAAAACCATAATCTTTCCTTTTTCTTTCGTAAAGTATCTTATCTTTCGGTCCAAACAAAAATTCTATTTTTTCTTTTCTTTGTAACTTCTATCTTTATGTATTTAATCAAAACCCTAATCTTATGTTTTCTAATAGTAATATCTCCAAATTTTCAGTTTTGACACGTATTTTTGAGATGACTTGTATTTTTGATCCAAAAAACCAAAGTCTTTATTTTCCTTTCGGAATACCTACTATTTTTTAATCAAAACTATAATCCCAATTTTTATTATGGTAGTGTCACCTTTCTTTAATAAAAACCTCGATCATAGGTTTCCTTTTCGTAACACCCACTATACTTGAATCAAAATCATGATCTTATGCATTCAATCGAAACCCTAGTGCTTTGTTTTATTTTTGGATTGTCACGTTTGTTATTTATGAAAACACTAACCCTATCTTTCAAAACCATAATCTTTTCAGTTTCTTTCGTAGAGTCTCCTATCTTTCGGTCAAAACTAGAATCCTATGTTTCCTCTTCTTAATAACTTCTATCTGTTTGTATTTAATCAAAATCCTAATGTTGTGTTTTCTTATAGTAATATCTCATAATTTTCACTTTTGAATGAAAACCGTAGTCTTTGTTGTCATTTTAAAATGACGCATATTTTTGAATCATGTCCCCAAACCCTTTCTTTTCCTTTTGTAATACCTACTATTTTTGAATCAAAACACTAATCCTAAGTTTTCTTATGGTAGTGTCACCTTTATTTAATCAAAACCTTATCATATGTTTTCTTTCCATAACGCCTACTATACTTGAATCAAAAGCCTAATCTTCTGCTTTCAATCAAAACACTAATACTTTTTTTTTTTTCGGAATGTCTCGTTTTGTTTTTAATCAAAACTCTAACCCTATCTTTCAAAACCATAATCTTTTCTTTTTCTTTCGTAAAGTATCTTATCTTTCAGTCCAAACAAGAATCCTATTTTTTCTTTTTCTTAATAACTTCTATCTGTATATATTTAATCAAAACCCTAATCTTATGTTTTCTAATAGTAATATCTCCTAATTTTCAGTTTTGAAAGAAAACCCTAGTCTTTTTTATCATTTTAAAATGACTCGTATTTTTTAACCAAGAAACCAAAGCCATTCTTTTCCTTCCGGAATACCTATTATTTTTTAATCTAAACCTTAATCTTAAGTTTTCTTATGGTAGTGTCACCTTTATTTAATAAAAACCTCGATCATATTATTTCTTTTTGTAACGTGCACTATACTTGAATCAAAATCCTAATCTTATGCATTCAATCAAGACCCTAATGTTTTCTTTTATTTTTGAAATGTCACGTTTGTTTTTAATGAAAACACTAACCCTATCTTTCAAAATCATAATCTTTTTTTTTTCTTTCATAAAGTATCTTATCTTTCGTTCCAAACAAGAATCATATTTTTTCTTTTATTTATAACTTCTATCTTTACGTATTTAATCAAAACAATAATCTTATGTTTTCTAATAGTAATATCTCCTAATTTTCAGTTTTGAATGAAAACCCTAGTCTTTGTTATCATTTTAAAATGACTCGTATTTTTTAACCAAGAAACCAAAGCATTTCTTTTCCTTTTGGAATACCTACTATTTTTTAATCTAAACCCTAATCTTAAGTTTTCTTATGGTAGTGTGACCTTTCTTTAATAAAAAACCACGATCATATGTTTACTTTTCGTAACGCCTACTATACTTGAATCAAAAGCCTAATCTTTTGCTTTTAATCAAAACACTAATACTTTTTTTTTTTATTTTCGGAATGTCTCGTTTTGTTTCTAATCAAAACACTAACCCTATCTTTCAAAACCATAATCTTTCCTTTTTCTTTCGTAAAGTATCTTATCTTTCGGTCCAAACAAAAATTCTATTTTTTCTTTTCTTTGTAACTTCTATCTTTATGTATTTAATCAAAACCCTAATCTTATGTTTTCTAATAGTAATATCTCCTAATTTTCAGTTTTGACACGTATTTTTGAGATGACTTGTATTTTTGATCCAAAAAACCAAAGTCTTTATTTTCCTTTCGGAATACCTACTATTTTTTAATCAAAACTATAATCCCAATTTTTATTATGGTAGTGTCACCTTTCTTTAATAAAAACCTCGATCATAGGTTTTCTTTTCGTAACACCCACTATACTTGAATCAAAATCATGATCTTATGCATTCAATCGAAACCCTAGTGCTTTGTTTTATTTTTGGATTGTCACGTTTGTTATTTATGAAAACACTAACCCTATCTTTCAAAACCATAATCTTTTCAGTTTCTTTCGTAGAGTCTCCTATCTTTCGGTCAAAACTAGAATCCTATGTTTCCTCTTCTTAATAACTTCTATCTGTTTGTATTTAATCAAAATCCTAATGTTGTGTTTTCTTATAGTAATATCTCATAATTTTCACTTTTGAATGAAAACCGTAGTCTTTGTTGTCATTTTAAAATGACGCATATTTTTGAATCATGTCCCCAAACCCTTTCTTTTCCTTTTGTAATACCTACTATTTTTGAATCAAAACACTAATCCTAAGTTTTCTTATGGTAGTGTCACCTTTATTTAATCAAAACCTTATCATATGTTTTCTTTCCATAACGCCTACTATACTTGAATCAAAAGCCTAATCTTCTGCTTTCAATCAAAACACTAATACTTTTTTTTTTTCGGAATGTATCGTTTTGTTTTTAATCAAAACTCTAACCCTATCTTTCAAAACCATAATCTTTTCTTTTTCTTTCGTAAAGTATCTTATCTTTCTGTCCAAACAAGAATCCTATTTTTTCTTTTTCTTAATAACTTCTATCTGTATATATTTAGTCAAAACCCTAATCTTATGTTTTCTAATAGTAATATCTCCTAATTTTCAGTTTTGAATGAAAACCCTAGTCTTTTTTATCATTTTAAAATGACACGTATTTTTGAATCAAGAAACCAAAGCCATTCTTTTCCTTTCGGAATACCTATTATTTTTTAATCTAAACCCTAATCTTAAGTTTTCCTATGGTAGTGTCACCTTTCTTTAATAAAACACTAATCTTATGTTTTCTAATAGTAATATCTCCTAATTTTCAGTTTTGAATGAAAACCCTTGTCTTTGTTGTCATATTAAAATGACTAGTATTTCTGAACCAAAAAACCAAAGCCTTTCTTTTCCTTTCGGAATAACTACTATTTTTGAACCAAAACACTAATCCTAATTTTTCTTATGGCAGTGTCACCTTTTTTCAATCAAAACCTTGATCATATGTTTTTTTTTTTTTGGATCGCCTACTATACTTGAATCCAAAGTCTAATCTTATACTTTCAATCAAAACCCATAGCTCTGTTTAATTTTCGGAATGTCTAGCTTTTATTTTTTTTATCAAAACACTAACCCTATCTATCAAAACCATAATCTTTTCCTTTACTTTCGTAAAGTCTCCAATCTTTCGGTCAAAACAAGAATACTATGTTTCCTTTTCTTCATAACTTCTATATGTATGTATTTTATCAAAAACCTATTCTTATGTTTTTCTTATAGTAATATCTCCTAATTTTCAGTTTTGAATAAAAACCCTCGTCCTTGTTTTCATTTTAAAATGACTCGTATTTTTAAACCAAGACCCCAAACCCTTTCTTTTTCCTTCGGAATACCTACTATTTTTGAATCAAAACCCTAATTTTAAGTTTTCTTATGGTTGTGTCACCTTTCTTTAATAAAAATGTCGATCATATGCTTTCTTTTCGTAACGCTAACTATATTTGAATCAAAAGCCTAATCTTATGCTTTCAATGAAAACCCTCATGCTTTGTTTTATTTTCAAAATGTCTCGTTTTGTTTTTAATCAAAACACTGACCCTATCTTTCAAAACCATAATCTTTTATTTTTCTTTCGAAAAATATCCTATCTTTCGTTCAAAACAAGAATCCTATGTTTCCTTTTCTTCATAATTTCTATATGTATGTATTTTATCAAAACCCTAATCTTATGTTTTCTAATAGTAATATCTCCTAAATCTAAGTTTTGAATAAATACCCTCGTCTTTGTTGTCATTTTAAAATGACTCGTAGTTTTGAACCAAGACCCCAAACCCTTACTTTTTCTTTCGGAATACCAACTATTTTTGAATCAAAACTGTAATCCTAAGTTTTCTTATGGTAGTGTCACCTTTCTTTAATCCAAACCATGATCATATGTTTTATTTTCGTAACGCCTAATATACTTGAATCCAAATTCTAATCTTATACTTTCAATCAAAACAATAATGCTTTGTTTAATTTTCGGAATGTCTAGCTTTTGTTTTTAATCAAAACACTAACCCTATCTTTCGAAACCATAATCTTTTCCTTTTCTTTAGTAAAGTCTCGTATCTTTCGGTCAAAACAAGAATCCTATGTTTCCTTTTCTTAATAACTTCTATCGTTATGTATTCAATCAAAACCCTAATTGATGTGGACATCAAGGCTAAAGATCCAATTCAAGTCCCAACAGGACCAGTGACGAGGGCTCGAGCTAGAAGATTTAAAGAGGAGCTTAGCAACTTGGCATGGAGAATTCTACAACAGGAAGAAAGCGTGATCACTACTGATGGTGAACAAAAGCTAGTCCTACTCGTCCAAGCCGATTCCACTTAGACACTTGATGAAGATTTGGTTTCCATAAGTTTGATGAAGATTTGGTTGTCATTTGTTTTTGAGTTTAATATGTGAACTAGAGTCTTTTGTAGTTGTCTAGTCTTGCTGGGTTTTGTGGGCCTTTGGGACGAAGTTGCTCTTTAGTTGGTTGTTTCTTTATTTTATCTTTAAGGGTAGTTTTGAACTTTCACTTCTTAGAAGTTTTCTAGGGTTTTAGGTTATATATATAGCCCCTTTTAGCAGCCACGAAACACAACTTTGATCTATGAGTATTTGTGAGGTTTTCTTCTTGTTTTCTTGAAAAGACTTTTTAAGAACTTATCAAGGGTTTTCCTTGTGGCGTTCAAACTGACTTATCAATTTGATTTTCATCTCCTTTTGTGACGTAATCCCCTTACCGAGGTTCGTGCTTCGCTAAGCACTGGGTCGAGGTTTTCCATCCCTTCTTCTTGAATCCTTTGGCTTTTCTTCTTTGTGCCAAATTTGTTTCGGGTTTCGTCACAATCGTTGGCGAGGTTCGTATCAGAATATTTTGTTTTGTTTTTAATCAAAACACTAACCCTACCTTTCAAAACAATAATCTTTTCCTTTTCTTTCGTAAAGTCTCCTATCTTTCGGTCAAAACAACAATCCTATGTTTCCTTTTCTTAATAACTTCTATCTGTATGTATTTAATCAAAACTCTAATCTCATGTTTTCTAATAGTAATATCTCCTAATTTTCAGTTTTAAATGAAAACCCTAGTCTTTGTTATAATTTTAAAATTACTCGTATTTTTGAGCCAAGACCCCAAAACCTTTCTTTTACTTTCAGAATATTTTCTAGTTTTTAATCAAAACCCTAATCCTAAGTTTTCTTATTGTAGTATCACCTTTATTTAATCAAAACCTTGATCATATGTTTTATTTTCGTAACGCCCACTATTTTTGAATCAAAGGCCTAATCTTATGTTTTCAATCAAAACGCTAATGCTTTGTTTTATATTCGGAATGTCTCATTTTGTTTTTAATCAAAACACTAACCCTGCCTTTCAAAACCATAATCTTTTCCTTTTCTTTAGTAAAGTCTCCTATTTTTCGGTTAAAACAAGAATCCTATGTTTCCTTTTCTTAATAACTTCTATCTGTATGTATTTAATCAAAACCCTAATCTAGTGTTTTCTAATATTAACATCGCCTAATTTTCAGTTTTAAATGAAAACCCTAGTCATTGTTATCATTTTAAATTTACTCGTATTTTTTAACCAAGACCCCAAAGCCTTTCTTTTCCTTTCAGAATACCTACTATTTTTTAATTAAAACCCTAATCCAAAGTTTTCTTATTGTAGTGTCACCTTTATTTAATCAAAACCTTAATCATATGTTTTCTTTTCGTAACACCGACTATACTTTAATCAAAAGCCTAATCTTCTGCTTTCAATCAAAACCCTAATGCTTTGTTTTATTTTCGGAATATCTCGTTTTGTTTTTTTATCAAAAAACTAACATTATTTTTTTCAAACCATAATCTTTTCTCTTTTTTCTTTCGTAATGTCTTATATCTTTCCTTCAAAACAAGAATCCTATGTTTTCTTTCCTTAATAGCTTCTATCTGTATGCATTTAATCAAAACCCTAATCTTATGTTTTCTTATAGTAATATCTTCTAATTTTGAGTTTTCAATGAAAACCCTACTGTTTGTTGTAATTTGAAAATGACTCATATTTTTCAAACAAGACCTCCAACCCCTTCTTTTCTTTCCAGAATACCTACTATTTTTTAATGAAAACCCTAATTCTAAGTTTTCTTATTGTAGTGTCACTTTTTTTTAATCAAAACCTTGATCATATATTTTTCTTTTCGTAACGCCTATTATTTTTGAATCAAAAGCCTAATCATATGCTTTAAATCAACACCCTAATGCTTTGTTTTATTTTCCGAATGTCTCATTTTGTTTTTAATCAAAACACAAACCCTAATTTTCAAAACAACAATCTTTTCGTTTTCTTTAGTAAAGTCTCGTATCTTTCGATCAAAACAAGAATCCTATGTTTCCTTTTCTTAATAACTTCTATCTGTATGTATTTAATCAAAAACCTAATCTCATGTTTTCTAATAGTAATATCTCCTAATTTTCAGTTTTAAATGAAAACCCTAATCTTTGTTATCATTTTAAAATAACTTGTATTTTTGAACCAAGACCCCAAATCCTTTCTTTTTCTTTCAGAATAACTACTATTTTTGAATCAAAACCCTAATCCTAAGTTTTCTTACTGTAGTATCACCTTTTTTTAATCAAAACCTTGATCATATTTTTTATTTTCATAACGCCTACTATTTTTGAATCAAAAGCCTAATCTTATGTTTTCAATCAAAACGCTAATGCCTTGTTTTATTTTCGGAATGTCTCGTTTTGTTTTTAATCAAAACACTAACCCTGCCTTTCAAAACCGTAATCTTTTCCTTTTCTTTAGTAAAGTCTCCTATCTTTCGGTCAAAACAATAATTCTATGTTTCCTTTTTCTTAATAACTTCTATCTGTATGTATTTAATCAAAACCCTAATCTCGTGTTTTCTAATAGTAACATCGCCTAATTTTTCAGTTTTAAATGAAGACCCTAGTCTTTGTTATCATTTTAAATTTACTCGTATTTTTGAACCAAGACCCCAAAGCCTTTCAAAGTTTTAAAATGGCTCATATTTTTTAAACAAGACCTCAAACCCCTTCTTTTCCTTTTAGAATACCTACTATTTTTGAATCAAAACCCTAATTCTAAGTTTTGTTATTGTAGTGTCACCTTTTTTAATGAAAACCTTGATCATATGTTTTCTATTCGTAACGCTTATTATTTTCGAATCAAAAGCCTAATTGATGTGGACATCAAGGCTAAGGATCCAATTCAAGTCCCGACAGGACCAGTGACGAGGGCTCGAGCTAGAAGATTTAAAGAGGAGCTTAGCAACTTGGCATGGAGAATTCTACAATAGGAAGAGAGCGTGATCACTACTGATGGTGAAAAAAAGCTGGTCCTACTCATCCTAGCCGATTCCACTTAGACGCTTTATGAAGATTTGGTTGTCATTTGTTTTGAGTTGAATATGTGAACTATAGTCTTTTGTAATTGCCTAGTCTTGCTGGGTTTTGTGGGCCTTTGGGCTGAAGTTGCTCTTTAGTTTGTTGTTTCTTTTTTTTATCTTTAAGGGTAGTTTTGAACTTTTATTTCTTAGAAGTTTTCTAGGGTTTTGGGCTATGTATATAGCCCCTTGTAGCAGCCATAAAACACAATTTTGATCTATGAGTATTTGTGAGGTTTTCTTCTAGATTTCTTGAAGAAACTTTTTAAGAACTTATCAAGGGTTTTCCTTGTGGCGTTCAAACCGACTTATCAATTGGATTTTCATCTCCTTTTGTGGCGTCATCCCCTTACCAAGGTTCGTGCTTTGCTAAACATTGGGTCGAGGTTTTCCATCCCTTCTTCTTGAATCCTTTGGCTTTTCTTCTTCGTGCCAAATTTGTTTCGGGTTTCGTCACAATCATTGGCGAGGTTCGTATCAGTTGGTACCAGAGCTATGTTCATCCTTTCGACCTATCTTCTAATGATTTCTGTTCATTTCTCTTACAAAAAAAAAAAATTGCATCTAGATCTAGGGTTTCATTGATTGAAGTCTCATATTTTGTTCTTGCTTTGAGAAAGGGATTTCTTTCTTTTATGAGTTCCCTTTTATTGATTCCGAAATTACAAAATAGTTTGTGAAGATTTGAGTTTGTGGAAATTGAAGAACTGAGTTTCTGAAAAAAAAAACGAAAAAAAAGAAGAAGGAAAAAGAAAAACGAAAAAAAAGAGTAGAAAAAAGGAAAGAAGAATAAATAAAATAAAATAAAAACATTTCTTGATTTGGTTCGATTTGATTTGCCATTCATGAATTGCCAAAATTTCTTGATTTAGTTAGATTTGAATTGCCAATCTTGAGTTGCCATTCTTGAATTGCCAAAATTTCATGATTGGGTTAGATTTGAATTGCCAAAATTTCTTAATTTGATTCGATTTGAATTGCCAATCTTGAGTTGCCAAAATTTCCTGATTTGTTTCGGTTTGAATTGCCTAAAAAATCTAGCCCATTTCTTGAATTGCCAAAATTTCAGGCCATTTCTAAGAAAACAAATCTTCGATCCATTTTGGTTTGTTTCGGTTTGAACCCTTTGATGATGGTTTTTAATTAGTTTTGAAAGAACTCAAAGAAGAAAACGAGTGGAAAAGGCAGCGAGGTGAGATCATTTGAGGGTAAAAGCCAAATTGAATTGAGTGATACATGAGTGAATTTGAGTGAATTATTTCTTGGATTGAACTACGTGAGTTTCGTGGTGAGGGTAATCTTTTTATCTAACATTGCTTTGCAGGTTTTCCCATCATGTCTCAAATTCCGGAGCGAAACACAAGCAAGGAGGGTACCCCTCCAACTATTCTGAAATTTGCGAGTGCAAGCTATAATTGGGGAAATGAGAAGGATAATGAGGGCAGAACTTGAGCAAATACATGAGAGGTTGGATAGAGTTGAAGAGGGAGCACAACGAGGAAAGCCACCAGTTGTTCCAAACCTCCCAAGGAGGAATAGGGTGCCCCAACGGGGAGTTGAAGGTGTGGGGGAGTTTGAAGTGGAAAATTTTGATGAAGACTTTGATAGGATGTCAACGGGCAGCCCTAGGAGATATGGTCGGGATAGAGACGCTCGGAATCGGGTAGACAACAACTTGGGTAGTATCAAGATGAGGATTCCGGCATTTCAAGGAAAGAGTGATCCCGAAGCATACCTTGAATGGGAGAAGAAGATGGAGTTGGTTTTCGATTTTCACAACTACTCCGAAATGAAGAAGGTAAAACTTGCCGCTATTGAGTTTACTTAATATGCTATTGTGTGGTGGGATCAGTTGTGCGTCAATAGGAGGCGAAGTGGAGATTTGCCTATCGAGACTTGGGATGACATGAAGAGGGTGATGAGGCGTCATTTTGTGCCATCTCATTACTACCGGGATCTATACCTTAAGCTTCAAGGTCTTCGACAAGGTTAAAAAAGTATTGATGAATATTATAAAGAGATGGAGATGACTATGATTCGGGCCAATGTAGAGGAGGATTGGGAGGCAACAATGGCAAGGTTTTTGAATGGGTTGAATAGGGAGATTGAGCTACATCACTATGTGGAGTTGGAAGACTTGGTGCATATGGCAATGAAGGTTGAGAGGCAACTAAAGAAGGGAAGTACAAGTGCACGTTTGAGACCCACCCCACAAAATCCTAGTTCAACACCATGGAGGCCGAAATATCAAAGGAAAGATGAAAATAACTCCAACCCCAAGGCCAAAACTGAGCAAAATTCAACCACTACTTCCACGGCTTCTCAAAGTAAGATACCCACAACTTTGTCTCGTTCTAGTGAAATTAAATGTTTCAAATGTCAAGGAAGACGTCACATCGCTAGCCAATGCCCGAACAAGCAGTTTATGGTGATTCGGGGGAATGGGACAATAGATTCTGAAGACAAGGGTGAGCTAGATGACATTCCACCATTGGAGGATGATCTTTTGGGAGAAGAGGAATTTGGGGCCGAGCATGGTGAGATGCTTGGATTAGTTGCTCGGAGAGCCTTGAACTTGCACACTAAGGTGAAGGAAGAAGAAGTGCAACGGGAGAACATCTTTTACACTCGTTGTCATGTGAATGACAAGGTATGTAGTGTTATTATTGATGGTGGTAGTTGCACTAACATTGCTAGTTCTTCCATGGTTGACAAGCTAGGGCTCCCAACACTCAAGCACCCCTATCCATACAAGTTGTAATGCCTGAATGATAGTGGTGAAGTGCGGGTTACTAAGCAAGTTGTGGTGCCATTTCGGATTGGGAAATATGAGGATGAAGTGTTGTTTGATGTGGTACCCATGCAAGCGGGACATTTCCTTTTAGGACGGCCTTGGCAATTTGATAGACGTGTGCAACATGATGGCTTCACCAACAAGCACTCCTTCACTTTCCAACAGCAAACCATCACTTTAGCTCCGATGACACCGAAACAGGTTTATGATGATCAAGTGATGATGCAAAAACTGAGTGATGAAAAGAAAATGAGAGATCAAAAGAATTTGAGTGATCACAAGAGAGTGAGTGAAGAGATGAGTAGTGGTGAGAAACAAGAGAGAAAGGCTGAATCTAGTGAGAGAAAAAAGAGAGAGATGAATTCAGCCAAAGAGGGAAAATTAGAGGGAAAAAGAAATTTTTATGCAAAAACAAGTGAGGTTAAGCGAGTTTTTCTTGAAAAACGGCCGATGATTGTACTTATGTACAAGGAGGCCCTTTTAAACACTAACCAACCTGACTCTTTATTGCCTAGTGTTGTTGTTTCTATTTTGCAGGAGTTCGAGGATGTGTTTCCTGAGGAGGTAGCACATGGCTTACCCCCTATCAGTGGAATAGAACACCAAATTGACTTTGTTCCCGGTGCTTCAATTCCAAACCGACCCGCCTATAGGAGCAATCCAAAGGAAACAAAGGAACTCCAAAGGAAAGTTGAAGAGTTGATGGAAAAAGGGTACGTGAGAGAAAGCATGAGTGCTTGCGCAGTTCCGGTGATTCTAGTTCCTAAGAAGGATGGAACATGGAGGATGTGTATTGATTACCAAGCCATCAACAACATAACGGTAAAGTATCGACACTCCATCCCTCATTTAGATGATATGTTAGATGAGTTGCATGGATCTTGTGTGTTTTCAAAAATTGATCTTAAGAGTGAGTATCATCAAATCCGAATAAGAAGGCAATGAATGGAAAACAGCATTTAAAACTAAACATGGTTTGTATGAATGGTTAGTCATGCCATTTGGCTTAACTAATGCACCTAGTACTTTCATGCATTTAATGAATCATGTTTTACGAACTTTCATTGGAAAATTCATTGTTGTTTATTTTGATGATATTCTGATTTATAGTAAGAATTTGCATGATCATGCTTCGCATTTGCAATTGGTTTTGGATGTCCTTAAGAAAGAGAAATTGTATGCTAACCTCAAGAAATGTACCTTTTGCACCAATAAACTTGTTTGCCTAGGATTTGTTGTGAGTGCTACAGGTATTGAGGTTGATGAAGAAAAGATCAAAGCCATCCAAGAATGGCCGACCCCATCAAGTGTGAGTCACGTTCGCAGCTTTCGTGGACTTGCTAGCTTCTATAGGAGATTTGTGAAAGATTTTAGTACCATTGCGGCACCCGTTACTGAAGTTATCAAGAAGAACGTTACATTCAAATGGGGGGCAGCACAAGAGGAAGCATTTCAGCTTATGAAACACAAACTAACTCATGCTCCCTTACTTGCTTTACCTAACTTTGGTAATACTTTTGAAAGAGAATGTGATGTGTCTGGTGTCAGTATTGGTGCTATACTCATGCAGGATGGAAGACTACTTGCGTACTTCAGCGAGAAGCTAGGCGGGGCTGCACTCAACTACCCCACTTATGATAAGGAGTTGTACGCTTTGGTTCGAGCATTGGAGACTTGGCAGCATTACTTGTGGCCGAAGGAGTTTGTGATTCTAACGGATCATGAATCCTTGAAGCATTTGAAAGGGCAACATAAGCTGAACAGGCGACATGCTCGATGGGTTGAGTTCATTGAGACCTTTCCGTATGTCATTCGATATAAACAAGGTAAGAAGAATGTGGTTGCTGATGCGCTGTCACGCAGGTATACCTTAATCTCCACTCTTGATGTTAAATTCCTTGGTTTTGAGCACATTAAGGATCTTAATCATGTGGACCATGACTTTGGGGTGATTTATGGGGCTTGTGAAAATCCGCCGAAGGGAAGTTTTATAGGCATGAGGGTTTTCTGTTTAGGAAACATAGGTTGTGTGTTCCTAATTGTTCCATGAGAGATTTGTTAGCTTGAGAGTCCCATGGGGGTGGATTAATGGGGCATTTTGGGGTAGCTAAGACTCTAGCCGTGTTACAAGAGCACTTCTAATGGCCATGCATGAAACAAGATGTTGAGCGAATTTGTGGTCGGTGTATCACTTGTAGACAAGCGAAGTCTAGGGTTCAACCGAATGGCCTATACACACCACTACCTATTCCTAGTTCCCCTTGGATTGATATTTCGATGGATTTTGTGTTAGGATTACCTAGGAGTAAGCCTGGAAGGGATTCAATCTTTGTAGTTGTGGATCGGTTTTCTAAAATGTCCCATTTTATACCGTGTCATAAAACTGATGATGCTTCCAATATCGCTGATTTGTTCTTTAGGGAGATTGTACGTCTACATGGCATGCCAAGGACAATCGTGTCAGATCTGGATGCTAAGTTCTTGAGTTATTTTTGGAAGACATTATGGGTAAATTAGGGACTAAACTATTGTTTTCCACTACTTGTCACCCTCAAACCGATGGTCAAACTGAAGTAGTTAACCAAAATTTATCCACTTTGTTGCGGGTTGTCATTAGTAAGAACATTAAGACTTGGGAGGATTGTTTACCACATGTTGAGTTTGCTTATAATCGTTCTAGGCATTATGTTACTCAATTTTCACCATTTAAAATTGTTTATGGTTTTAATCCTTTAACTGCTTTGGATTTATCACCTTTACCTATTTCTGAGCATATGAACTTCGATGGGCACAAGAACGCCGAATTTGTGAAGCAACTCCATGAAAAGGTCTGGCTCAACATAGAAAGGAGGACTGAGCAATATATCAAGCAAGCAAATAAGGGACGTCACAAGCAAGTTTTTGAGATCGGTGATTGGGTGTGGTTACACATGAGGAAGGAACGATTCCATGCCAACCGACGTTCCAAGTTACTACCCCGAGGAGATGGTCTTTTTCAAGTGCTCGAACAGATCAACGACAATGCCTACCGCCTTGATTTACCGGGTGAGTACAATGTTAGTGCTACTTTCAATGTGACTGACTTAAGTCCTTTTGATGTAGGTGACGATTTGAGGACAAATCCTTCTCAAGAGGGGGGGAATGATGTGGACATCAAAGCTAAGGATCCAATTCAAGTCCCGACAGGACCAGTGACGAAGGCTCGAGCTAGAAGATTTAAAGAGGAGCTTAGCAACTTGGCATGGAGAATTCTACAACAGGAAGAGAGCGTGATCACTACTGATAGTGAACAAAAGCTAGTCCTACTCATCCAAGCCGATTCCACTTAGACACTTTATGAAGATTTGGTTGTCATTTGTTTTGAGTTTAATATGTGAACTATAGTCTTTTGTAATTGCCTAGTCTTGCTGGGTTTTGTGGGCCTTTGGGCTGAAGTTGTGATAAGTGCTTGTGTTATAGTATCGCGAAGCGCTATTATCTTACATTAAGCATACCTTTTATCAGGTTTTATCACTAAATGTGTGCATTTGTGTTCTCTTGTGCATTGAAGGTATTGTGGAGCCTAATTGGAGAAGAAGAATGAAATTAGGTCGCGTTCGCCAATGTTGGGATGTTCTCGGACCAAGCAAGGAACGAAGCACGTATTTGGACTTGTGGATGTGTGCCAACCTCTTTTGGAGGGGCACAAAGGCAGTCACATTCACAACAAGTCCAATCCGTGTTACTTAGGAGAATCTCGCGAAAGAAGAAGACTTGAAGCAATCGGCGCGACCTACCGTTGCTTGTGTGCCCAAGTAATGGCCTCGATGAAGAACAATGGACCCAGGAGGCGTTTCGGCAAGTTACCAAGCCTGTTCAGCTGAAGATTAGTGTTCCAGAGAAGTCACACGGGCGTGTGGAAATTCCACACGGCCGTGTGAGCCATTTTCCAGCCAGACAGAGAAGTCACACGGGCGTGTGGAAATTCCACACGGCCGTGTGTTTTGCAATTTCAGCCATCCAGTGAAGACACACGGGCGTGTGGAAATTCCACACGGCCGTGTGAAATTAATTTTTCAGCCGAGACAGAAGCTTCACACGGGCGTGTGGAAATTCCACACGGCCGTGTGAAGCCCCCGATAAGTCCAATTTTAAAGCCGCGATTCAACAATATAAAAGGGGATTTTTGCAACCTTTTTTGGGATCTTTTGACCTATCTTTTATCCAACTTTCTGTAGTGCGGCTAGGGTTTCGGAGAGGATTTCGTGGAGGTTCTAGCGCGTCGTCGGCATCGATTTCGAGGTTCGACGTTTGCACAAGACCACGGCCATACTAATTCGAGGGGGGTTTTTCATTGATGTCTATGTTTTATGCTTTATTTCTCACATTGATGAATATGTATAGCTCTATGAGGAGCTAAACCCCTCGTGGGGTATTCGGACTTGTAAACTTTAGGGTTTCTTATGTTTCTTTGACATTGATTATTATGCTTTCCATCGTTGATGAATAAAATTGAGTTTTTAATCTTGATTATCCTTTCATATTGTTTTCCCTTAAACGTGACATTAGGGTTGAGAGCAATCTAGGCTTTCCTTTGGAGGTGTGACAACTCCTATAGGATTAGACTACTCAAGATTAAAGAGGGTTGAGAGGGAGAGTTGTGAGGTAGCAATGTATCCCTTTCCCCTTCGATGTGATTTCTCCCTACCTCCGATTCCTTGATTTAATAGCGGTCGAAATAGAGTGAAGCAATAGGCAGATAAACTCCCCTAGGGCTTAGTTACGCAAGTAATAGAGTGGAGGGTTGTAGTGAATCCTATTTGCTGGGGCTCAATCTAGACTAGGGTTCTTCCACCTGGACCAAAGGGTTAGAATTACGTATAGGAACAGGTTTAATCACTAGGAATCCCTAGAGCATAATGCAACTCCACATAGTGTGAGGTTTAGGCAGATGGACTCCCCTGGGGCTTAGTCATCTAGGTGACAGAGTGAAGGGTGTTGTGAATCCTAATACTGGGGCATAGTGTTGGAGTTAGTCACGGTTGTCCTTAGGTTTGGGACCGTGAGTCTTAGGATATCCTCGACTCAATTGACATCAATAGGAGAGTATAATATCATAGTCTTGCACTTGAAACATAGACCCTAGAGGTAGCTTGTCCGAATACCCCCTTTTTATTCATTGTTAGTCCTTCTCGATTTTCCTACTTGCACTTCTTTCTTACATCTCTCTATTTAGTTTATTGCTTTGCATTATTTTCACTCATCAATCTTATTATCGTTCTCCGTATTTTGCATAGCTTAATTAGTGAAACCTTATATTCTATCTCCCTATTCCCTGTGTATTCGACTACCTTCTCACCAAGGTAAATTTATCACTTCGACAAACCCGTGCACTTGCGGGATACACGCAAGGGGTCGTGTCAAGTTGCTCTTTAGTTGGTTGTTTCTTTTTTTTTTATCTTTAAGGGTAGTTTTGAACTTTTACTTCTTAGAAGTTTTCTAGGGTTTTGGGCTATATATATAGCCCCTTGAAGCAGCCATAAAGCACAACTTTGATCTATAAGTATTTGTGAGGTTTTCTTCTAGTTTTCTTGAAGAAACCTTTTAAGAACTTGTCAAGGGTTTTCCTTGTGGCATTCAAACCGACTTATTAATTGGATTTTCATCTCCTTTTGTGGCGTCATCCCCTTACCGAGGTTCGTGCTTTGCTAAACATTGGGTCGAGGTTTTCCATCCCTTCTTCTTGAATCCTTTGGCTTTTCTTCTTCGTGCCAAATTTGTTGCGGGTTTCGTCACAATCGTTGGCGAGGTTCGTATCACTAATCTTATACTTTAAATCAACACCCTAATGCTTTGTTTTATTTTCAGGATGTCTCGTTTTGTTTTTAATCAAAACACAAACCCTACCTTTCAAAAACACAATCTTTTCCTTTTCTTTAGTAAAGTCTCGTATCTTTCGGTCAAAACAAGAATCCTATGTTTCCTTTTCTTAATAACTTCTATCTATATGTATTTAATCAAAACCCTAATCTCATGTTTTGTAATAGTAATATCTCCTAATTTTCAGTTTTAAATGAAAACCCTAGTCTTTGTTATCATTTTAAATTGACTCGTATTTTTTAACCAAAACCCCAAAGCCATTCTTTTCCTTTCAGAATACCTATTATTTTTTAATCGAAACCCTAATCCTAAGTTTTCTAATTAAAGCATCACCTTTATTTAATCAAAACCTTGATCATATGTTTTCTTTTCGTAATGGCTACTATTTTTAAATCAAAAGCCTAATCTTATGCTTTCCACCAAAACCCTAATGCTTTGTTTTATTTTCGTAATGTCTCGTTTTGTTTTCAATCAAAACACTAACCCTATCATTCATAACCATAATCTTCTCTTTTTCTTTTGTAAAGTCTCCTATCTTTAGGTCAAAACAAGAATCCTATGTTTCCTTTTATTAATAACTTCTATCTGCATGTATTTAATCAAAACCCTAATTTTATGTTTTCTTGTAGTAATTTCTCCTAATTCTCAGTTTTGAATGAAAACCGTAGTCTTTGTTGTCATTTTAAAATGACTCTTATTTTTTAACCAAGACCCCAAACCCCAAAATCTTTTCTTTTCCTTTCGGAATAAAGACTATTCTTGAGTCAAAACCCTAGTCCTAAGTTTTCTTATGGTAGTGTCACCTTTCTTTAATCAAAACCTTGATCATATGTTTTCTTTTCGTAACGCCTACTATACTTGAATCAAAAGCCTAATCTTATACTTTCAGTCAAGACCCTAATGCTTTTTTTTATATTCGGAATGTCTCGTTTTTTTTTTAATCAAAACACTAACCCTATCTTTCAAAACCATAATATTTTCTTTTTCTTTCGTAAAGTCTCCTATCTTTCGGTCCAAAGAAGAATCCTATGTTTCCTTTTCTTATAACTTCTATCTATGTGTATTTAATCAAAACCCTAATATTATGTTTTCTTATAGTTAATCTTCTAGTTTTCTGTTTTAAATTAAAACAGTAGTATTTGTTGTCATTTTGAAATGACTCGTATTTTTGAACCAAGACACCAAAGCCATTCTTTTCATTTCGGAAAACCTACTATTTTTGAATCAAAACCCTAATCCTAAATTTTTTTATGGTAGTGTCACCTTTCTTTAATCATAACCTAGATCATATGTTTTCTTTTTGTGACGACTAATATACTTGAATCAAAAGCCTAATCTTATGCTTTCCATCAACACCCTAATGCTTTGTTTTATTTTCGAAATGTCTCGTTTTGTTTTTAATCAAAACACTAACCTATCTTTCAAATCCATAATCTTTTCTATTTCTTTTGTAAACTCTCCTATCTTTCTTTCAAAACAAGAATTTTATGTTTCCTTTTCTTAATAACTTATATCTGAATGTATTTAATCGAGACCCTAATCTTATGTTTTCTTATAGTAATATCTCCTAATTTTTTGTTTTGAATGAAAACACTAGTCTTTCTTGTTATTTTAACATTACTTGTATTTTTTAACAAAGACCCCAAACCCTTTCTTTTCCTTTCAGAATACCTAGTATTTTTGAATCATAACCGTAATCCTAAGTTTTGTTATGGTAGTGTCACCTTTCTTTAATCAAAACCTTGATCATATGTTTTATTTTCGTAACGCCAACTATATTTGAATAAAAAGCCTAATCTTATGCTTTCTATCAAAACACTAATCCTTTGTTTTATTTTCGAAATGTCTCGTTTTGTTTTTAATCTAAACACTAACCCTATCTTTCCAAACCATAATCGTTTTTTTTTTTTCGTAAAGTCTCCTATCTTTCAGTCAAAACAAGAATACTATGTTTTCTTTCCTTAATAACTTCTATCTGTATGTATTTAATCAAGACCCTAATCTTATGTTTTCTTATAGTAATATCTCCTAATTTTTTGTTTTGAATGAAAACACTAGTCTTTGTTGTTATTTTAAAATTACTTGTATTTTTTTAACAAAGACCCCAAACCTTTTATTTTTTCCTTTCAGAATACCTACTAATTTTTAATCAAAACCCTAATCCTGAGTTTTTTTTATGGTAGTGTGACCTTTCTTTAATCAAAATCTTGATCATATCTTTTCTTTTCGTAACCCACTATACTTGAATCAAAAGCCTAATCTTAAGCTTTAAATCAAAACCTAATGCTTTGTTTTATTTTCGGAATGTCTCATTTTGTTTTTTAAACCATAATCTTTTCTTTTTTTTTTCGTAAAGTCTCCAATCTTTCGTTCCAAACAAAAATATTATGTTTCCCTTTCTTAATAATTTATATCTGTATGTATTTAATCAACACCCTAATCTTATATTTTCTAATAGTAATAACTCCTAATTTTCAGTTTTGAATGAAAGCCCTCGTCTTTGTTCTTATTTTAAAACGACTCGTATTTTTTAACCAAGACCCCAAAGCCTTTCTTTTCCCTTCGTAATATCTATTATTTTTTAATCAATACCCTAATCCTAAGTTTTCTTATTTCAGTGTCACCTTTCTTTAATCAAAACCTTAATCATACGTTTTTTTTTCTTAACGCCTACTATACATGAATCAAAAGCCTAATCTTATGCTTTCTATCAAAACCCTAATGCTTTGTTTTATTTTTGGAATGCCTCGTTTTGTTTTTTATCAAAACACTAACCCTACCTTTCAAAACCATAATCTTTTCCTTTTCTTTCGTAAAGTCTCCTATCCTTCGGTCAAAACAAGAATCCTATTTTTTCTTTTCTTAATAACTTCTATTTGTATGTATTTCATCAAAACCCTAATCTATTGTTTTTCAAATAGTAACATCTCCTAATTTTCAGTTTTAAATGAAAACCGAAGTATTTGTTATCATTTTAAATTTACTCGTATTTTTGAACCAAGACCCCAAAGCCTTTCTTTTCCTTTCAGAATACCTACTATTTTTGAATCAAAACCCTAATCCTAAGTTTTTTAGTTAAAGCATCACATTTCTTTAATCAAAACCTTGATCATATGTTTTCTTTTTGTAACGCCCACTATACTTGAATCAAAAGCCCAATCTTCTGCTTTCAATCAAAATCCTAATGCTTTGTTTTATTTTCGGAATGTCTCATTTTGGTTTTAATCAAAACACTAACCCTACCTTTCGAAACCATAATCTTTTCCTTTTCTTTGATAAACTCTCCTATCTTTCAGTCAAAACAAGAATCAAATATTTCCTTTTCTTAATAACTTCTATCTGAATGTATTTAATCAAAGACCTAATCTTATGTTTTCTAATAGTAATATCTCCTAATTTTCAGTTTTGAATGAAAACCCTAGTCTTTGTTGTAATTTTAAAATGACTCATATTTTTGAAACAATACCGCAAACCCGTTTTTTTCCTTTCGGAATACCAACTATTTTTCAATTAAAACACTAATCCTAAGTTTTCTTATGGTAGTGTCATCTTTCTTTAATTAAAACCTTGATCATATGTTTTCTTTTCGTAACGCCGACTATATTTTAATCAAAAGCCTAATCTTCTACTTTAAATCAAAACCCTAAATGCTTTTTTTTTTTATTTTCGGAATGTCTCGTTTTGTTTTCAATCAAAACACTAAAACTATCTTTCAAAACCATAATCTTTTCCTTTTCTTTAGTAAAGTCTCGTATCTTTCGGTCAAAACAAGAATCCTATGTTTCCTTTTCTTAATAACTTCTATCTTTATGTATTCAATCAAAACCCTAATCTTATGTTTTCTAATAATCTACTAATTTTCAGTTTTAAATGAAAACCCTAGTCATTGTTATCATTTTTAGAATAACTACTATTTTTGAATAACTACTATTTTTGAATCAAAACAGTAATAAAAGGTTTTCTTATGGTAGTGTCATCTTTCTTTAATAAAACGTCGATCATATGTTTTCTTTTCGTAATGCCCACTATACTTGAATCAAAAGCCTAATCTTATGCTTTCAATCAAAACACTAATGCTTTATTTTATTTTCGGAATGTCTCGTTTGTTTTTTATCAAAATACTAACCCTATCTTTCAAAACAATAATTCGTTTCTTGTTCTTTCGTAAAGTCTTTTATCTTTCTGTCAAAACAAGAATCCTACGTTTCCTTTTTTTAATAACTTCTATCTGTATGTATTTAATCAAAACCCTTATATTATATTTTTTTATAATAATTTCTCCTAATTTTCAGTTTTGAATGAAAACCGTAGTCTTTGTTGTCATTTTAAAATGACTCGTATTTTGAACCAAGACCCCAGACCCTTTCATTTCCATTCGGCATACATACTATTTTTGAATCAAAACCCTAATCATAAGTTTTTTTATAGTAGTGTCACCTTTCTTTAATCAAAACCTTGATTATATGTTTTCTTTTCGTAACGCTGACTATAATTGAATGAAAAGCATAATCTTCTGCTTTCCCAAAAAACTCTAATGCTTTGTTTTATTTTCGAAATGTCTCATTTCGTTTTTAATCAAAACACTAACTCTACCTTTCAAAACCATAATCTTTTTCTTTTCTTTTTTAAAGCCTCCTATCTTTCGGTCAAAACAAGAATCATATATTTTCTTTTGTAAATAACTTCTATCTGTATGTATTTAATCAAAACCGTAATCTTATGTTTTCTAATAGTAATATCTCCTAATTTTTAGTTTTAAATGAAAACCCTAGTCTTTGTTATCATTTTTAAATGACACGTATTTTTGAACCAAGATCCAAAGGCTTTACTTTTCTTTTCAGAATACCTAATATTTTTGAATCAAAACTCTAATAAAAAGTTTTCTTATGGTAGTGTCTCCTTTCTTTAATAAAACGTCGATCATATGCTTTCCTTTCGTAACGCCCACTATAGTTGAATCAAAAGCCTAATCTTATGCTTTCAATCAAAACCCTAATGCTTTGTTTTATTTACGGAATTTCTTGTTTTATTTTTTAACAAAACACTAACCCTATCTTTCAAAACCATAATTTTTTTTCTTTTTCTTTCGTAAAGTCTACTATCTTTCAGTCAAAACAAGAATCCTATATTTCCTTTTCTTAATTACTTCTATTTGTATGTATTTAATCAAAACCCTTATCTTATGTTTTCTTATACTAATTTCTCCAAATTTTCAGTTTTGAATAAAAACCGTAGTCTTTGTTGTCATTTTAAAATGACTCGTATTTTGAACCAAGACTCCAAACCCTTTCTTTTTCATTCGGCATACCTACTATTTTTGAATCAAAACACTAATCATAAGTTTTCTTATGGTAGTGTCACCTTTCTTTAATCAAAACCTTGATCATATGTTTTTCTTTTCGTAACGAAGATTATGTTTGGATCAAAAGCCTAATCTTCTGCTTTAAATCAAACCTCAATGCTTTTTTTTTTATTTTCGGAATGTCTCGTTTTGTTTTCAATCAAAACACTAACCCTATCTTTCAAAACCATAATCTTTTCCTTTTCTTTAGTAAAGTCTCGTATCTTTCGGTCAAAACAATAATCCTATGTTTCCTTTTCTTAATAACTTCTATCTTTATGTATTCAATCAAAATACTAATCTTATGTTTTCTAATAATCTCCTAATTTTCAGTTTTAAATGAAAACCCTAGTCTTTGTTATCATTTTAAAATGACTCGTATTTTTGAACCAAGACCCAAAAGCCTTAATTTTCCTTTCAGAATAGCTACTATTTTTGAATCAAAAACCTAATAAAAAGTTTTCTTATGGTAGTGTCACCTTTTTTTAATAAAACGTCGATTATATGTTTTCTTTTCGTAACGCCCACTATACTGGAATCAAAAGCCTAATCTTATGCTTTCAATCAAACCACTAATGCTTTGTTTTATTTTCGGAATGTCTCGTTTTGTTTTTTATCAAAACACTAACTCTATCTTCCAAAACCATAATTTTTTTTCTTGTTCTTTCGTAAAGTCTCCTATCTTTCAGTCAAAACAAGAATCCTATGTTTCCTTTTCTTAATTACTTCTGTTTGTATGTATTTAATCAAAACCCTTATCTTATATTTTCTTATAATAATTTCTCCTAATTTTCAGTTTTGAATAAAAACCGTAGTCTTTGTTGTCATTTTAAAATGACTCATATTTTGAACCAAGACCCCAAACATTTTTTTTCCATTCGGTATACCTACTATTTTTGAATCAAAACACTAACCATAAGTTTTTTTATGGTACTGTCGCCTTTCCGTAATCAAAACCATGATTATATGTTTTCTTTTCATAACGCCGACTATAATTGAATCAAAAGCCTAATCTTCTGCTTTCCATCAAAACCCTAATGCTTTGTTTTATTTTCGGAATATCCCATTTTGTTTTTAATCAAAACACTGACTCTACCTTTCAAAACCATAATCTTTTACCTTTTCTTTGGTAAAGCCTCTTATCCTAAAGTCAAAACAACAATACTATATTTCCTTTTCTAAATAACTTCTATCTGTATGTATTTAATCAAAACCCTAATCTTATGTTTTCGAATAGTAATATCTCCTAATTTTCAGTTTTAAATGAAAACCCTAGTCTTTGTTATGATTTTACAATGACACGTATTTTTGAACCAAGACCCAAAAGCTTTACTTTTCCTTCAGAATACCTACTATTTTTGAATCAAAAATATAATAACAAGTTTTCTTATGGTAGTGTCACCTTTCTTTAATGAAACGTCGATGATATGTTTTGTTTTCGTAACGCCCACTATACTTGAATCAAAAGCCTAATCTTATGCTTTCATTCAAAACCCTAATGCTTTGTTTTATTTTTGGAATGTCTCGTTTTGTTTTTTATCAAAACACTAACCCTATCTTCCAAAACCATAATTTTTTTTCTTGTTCTTTCGTAAAGTCTCCTCTCTTTCGGTCAAAACAAGAATCGTACGTTTCCTTTTCTTAATAACTTCTATCTGTATGTATTTGCTCAAAACCCTTATCTTATATTTTCTTATAGTAATTTCTCCTAATTTTCGTTTTTGAATGAAAACCGTAATCTTTGTTGTCATTTTAAAATGACTCATATTTTGAACCACGACCCCAAACCCCTTCTTTTCCATTCGTCATACCTACTATTTTTGAATCAAAACACTAATAATAAGTTTTTTTATGGTAGTTTCGCCTTTCTTTAATCAAAACTTTGATTATATGTTTTCTTTTCGTAACGCCGACTATAATTGAATCAAAAGCCTAATCTTCTACTTTCCATTAAAACCCTAATGCTTTGTTTTTTTTTCGGAATGTCTCATTTTGTTTTTAATCAAAACACTAACTCTAGCTTTCCAAATCATAAACTTTTCCTTTTCTTTGGTAAAGCCTCCTATCTTAAAGTCAAAACAAGAATCCTATATTTCCTTTTCTAAATAACTTCTGTATGTATGTATTTAATCAAACCCTAATCTTATGTTTTCTAATAGTAATATCTCCTAATTTTCAGTTTTAAATGAAAGCCCTAGTCTTTGTTATCATTTTAAAATAACACGTATTTTTGAACCAAGATCCAAAAGCTTTACTTTTCCTTTCAGAATACACACTATTTTTAAATCAAAACCCAAATAAAAAGTTTTTTTATGGTAGTGTCACCTTTCTTTAATAAAACATCGAGTATATGTTTTCTTTTCGTAACGCCCACTATATTTGAATCAAAAGCCTAATCTTCTGCTTTCAATCAAAACCCTTATGCTTTGTTTGATTTTCGGAATGTCTCGTTTTGTTTTTTATCAAAACACTAACCCTATCATTCAAAACCATAATTTTTTTCCTTTTTCTTTCATAAAGTCTCCTATCTTTCGATCAAAACAAGAATCCTACGTTTCTTTTTCTTAATAACTTTTATCTGTATGTATTTAATCAAAACCCCTATCTTATATTTTCGTATAGTAATTTCTCCTAATTTTCAGTTTTGAATGAAAACCGTAGTCTTTGTTGTCATTTTAAAATGACTCGTATTTTGAACCAAGACCCCAAACCCTTTCTTTTCCATTCGACATACCTACTATTTTTGAATCAAAACACTAATCATAAGTTTTTTTATGGTAGTGTCGACTTTCTTTAATCAAAACCTTGATTATATGTTTTCTTTTCGTAACGCCGACTATAATTGAATCAAAAGCCTAATCTTCTGTGACACGACCCCTTGCGTGTATCCTGCAAGGGCACGGGTTTGTCCAAATAATAAATTTACCCTGGTGAGTGGGTAGTCGAATCCACAGGGAATAGGGAATTAGAATACGAGATTTCACTAATAAAGCTATGCGGAGTACGAACAAGCAATAGTGGGATCAATGAGTGAATATAAAATCAAACAGAATGAAAAGCAAGAAATTAAATAAAAGGATGGAAGATGAGAGAGTGCAAGTAAAAGAGAATAGAGATGACTAGTAATGGATGAAATAGGGCATCCGGACAAACTACCTCTAGGGTCTATGCTTCTAGTGCAGCACTATGCTATTATACTTTCCTATTGATGTTTAATCGAGTCGAGGATATCCTAAGACTCACGGTCCCAAACATAAGGACAACCGTGACTAACCCCAACACTATGCCCGGTATTAGGATTCACGTCACCCTTCACTCTATCGCTCGCACGACTAAGCCCCAGAGGAGTATATCTACCTAAACCTCACACTACTTGGGATTGCTTTAAGCTCTAGGGATTCCTAATGGTAAAACCTGTTCCTATGTGTAGTTCAAACCCTTTGGTCCAGGTGGAAGAACCCTAGTCTAGATTAAGCCCCAATGCATAGGATTCACTTCACCCTTCACTCTGTTACTTGCGTAACTAAGCCCCAGGGGAGTTTATCTGCCTAGCACTTCACTCTATTTCGACCGCTATGAAATCAAGGAAACGGAGGTAGGGAGAAACCATGTCGGAGGGGAAAGGGGTACATCGCTACCTCACAACTCTCCCTCTCAACCCTCTTCAATCTTAAGTAGTCTAACCCTAAGGAGTTGTCACACCTCCAAAAGGTAACCTAAATTGTTCTCAATCCTAGTGTCACATCTAAGAGAAAACATTAGCAAGATGAAATTAAGATTGAAACTCAATTTTTATTCATCAATAATGGAAAAGCATAATAACAATGTCAAAGAAACATAATAACCCTAGAGTTTACAAGTCCGAATACCCTTAAGGGGTTTAGCTCCTCATGGAGCTATACATGTTCATCAATGTTGAAAAGAAAGCACAAAGTAAAGACATCAATGAAAACCCCTTTGCGTATGGTGTGGCCGTGGTCCTGTGCGGCCGTCGAATGTCGGTGACGATGCCGATGACGCGCGCTAAACCTCCACAAAATCCTCTCCGAAACCCTAGCCGCACTACCCCAAGTTGGAGAGAAAGATAGGTCAAAAGATATCCCCAAAAGGTCTCCAAAATCGCCTTTTATAATGTTGAGTCGCGGCTTTAAAATCTGACTTATCGGGGGCTTCACACGGCCGTGTGGAATTAACACACGGGCGTGTGAAATTTCTGTCTGCTGAAAAATTAATTCACACGGCCGTGTGAACTCTCTGGAATTCTGAATTTTGGCCGAAAGTGAACAGTTACTTGCTATAGTGCTCGCGAGTCCATCGTTCTTCATCGAGGCCATTAAATTGGGCACACAATCAATGGTAGACCGTGCCGATTGCTTCAAGTCTCCTTCTTGGTGAAGTTCTCCTAAGCTACATGAGTTAGACTTGTTGTGAATGTGACTGCCTTTGTGCCCCTCCAAAGGAGGTTGGCACACACTCACAAGTCCAAGCTCGTGCCTTGTTCCGTGCTTGGTCCGAAAACTTCCCACCATCGGCGAACACGACCTAATTTTGTTCTTCTTCTCCAATTTAGCTCCACAAACCTTCAATACACAAGAATACACAAATGCACGCCATTTAGTGATAAAAACTGATAAAAGGTATGCTCAATGTAAGATAATAACGCTTCGCGGTACTACAACATAAGCACTTATCATTCTGCTTTCCATCAAAACCCTAATGCTTTGTTTTATTTTCAGAATGTCTCATTTTGTTTTTAATCAAAACACTAACTCTACCTTTCAAAACCATAATCTTTTCCTTTTCTTTGGTAAAGCCTCCTATCTTAAAGTCAAAACAAGAATCCTATATTTCCTTTTTTAAATAACTTCTATCTGTATGTATTTAATCAAAACCCTAATCTTATGTTTTCTAATAGTAATATCTCCTAATTTTCAGTTTTAAATGAAAGCCCTAGACTTTGTTATCATTTTAAAATGACTCGTATTTTTGAACCAAGAACCAAAAGCCTTACTTTGCCTTTCAGAATACCTACTATTTTTGAATCAAAACCCTAATAAAAAGTTTTCTTATGGTAGTGTCACCTTTATTTAATAAAACGTCGATTATATGTTTTTGTTTGTAACGCCCACTATACTTGAATTAAAAGCCTAATCTTATGCTTTCAAACAAAACACTAATGCTTTGTTTTATTTTCGGAATGTCTCGTTTTGTTTTTTATCAAAACACTAACCCTATCTTCCAAAACCATAATTTTTTTTCTTGTTCTTTCGTAAAGTCTCCTATCTTTCGGTCAAAACAAGAATCGTACGTTTTATTTTCTTAATAACTTCTATCTGTATGTATTTAATCAAAACCCTTATCTTATATTTTCTTCTAGCAATTTCTCCTAATTTTCAGTTTTGAATGAAAACCATAGTTTTTGTTGTCATTTTAAAATAACTCGTATTTTGAACCAAGAACCCAAAACCTTTTCTTTTCATTCGGCATACCTACTATTTTTGAATCAAAACACTAACCATAAGTTTTTTTATGGTAGTGTCGCCTTTGTTTAATCAAAACTTTGATTATATGTTTTCTTTTCGTAACGCCGACTATAATTGAATCAAAAGCCTAATCTTCTGCTTTCCATCAAAACGCTAATGCTTTGTTTTATTTTCGGAATGTCTCATTTTGTTTTTAATCAAAACACTAACTCTAGCTTTCAAAAACATAATCTTTTCCTTTTCTTTGGTAAAGCCTCCTATTTTTCGGTCAAAACAAGAATCCTATATTTCCTTTTCTAAATAACATCTATCTGTATGTATTTAATCAAAACCCTAATCTTATGTTTTCTAATAGTAATATCTCCTAATTTTCAGTTTTAAATGAAAACCCTAGTCTTTGTTATCATTTTACAATGACACGTATTTTTGAACCAAGAACCAAAAGCTTTACTTTTCGTTCAGAATACCTACTATTTTTGAATCAAAAATATATTAAAAAGTTTTCTTATGGTAGTGTCACCTTTCTTTAATGAAACGTCGATCATATGTTTTGTTTTCGTAACGCCCACTATACTTGAATCAAAAGCCTAATCTTATTCTTTCAATCAAAACCCTAATGATTTGTTTTATTTTCGGAATGTCTCGTTTTGTTTTTTATTAAAACACTAATCCTATCTTCCAAAACCATAATTTTTTTTCTTGTTCTTTCGTAAAGTCTCCTATCTTTCGGTCAAAACAAGAATCCTACGTTTTCTTTTCTTAATAACTTCTATCTGTATGTATTTGATCAAAACCCTTATCTTATATTTTCTTATAATAATTTCTCCTAATTTTCGGTTTTGAATGAAAAACCTAGTCTTTGTTGTCATTTTAAAATGACTCGTATTTTGAACCACGACCCCAAACCCTTTCTTTTCCATTCGGCATACCTACTATTTTTGAATCAAAACACTAATCATAAGTTTTTCTATGGTACTGTCGCCTTTCTTTAACCAAAACCTTGATTATATGTTATATTTTCGTAACGACGACTATAATTGAATCAAAAGCCTAATCTTCTGCTTTCCATCAAAACCCTAATGCTTTGTTTTATTTTCGGAATGTCTCATTTTGTTTTTAATCAAAACAATAACTCTAGCTTTCAAAACCATAATCTTTTCCTTTTCTTTGGTAAAGCCTCCTATCTTTCGGTCAAAACAAGAATCCTATATTTCCTTTTCTAAATAACTTCTATCTGTATGTATTTAATTAAAACCCTAATCTTATGTTTTCTAATAGTAATATCTCCTAATTTTCAGTTTTAAATGAAAACCCTAGTCTTTGTTATCATTTTACAATGACACGTATTTTTGAACCAAGACCCAAAAGCTTTACTTTTCCTTTAGAATACCTACTATTTTTGAATAAAAAATATATTAAAAAGTTTTCTTATGGTAGTGTCACCTTTCTTTAATGAAACGTCGATCATATGTTTTGTTTTCGTAACGCCCACTATACTTGAATCAAAAGCTTAATCTTATGCTTTCAATCAAAACCCTAACGCTTTGTTTTATTTTCGGAATGTCTCGTTTTGTTTTTTATCAAAACACTAACCCTATCTTCCAAAACCAAAAGTTTTTTTTCTTGTTCTTTCGTAAAGTCTCCTATCTTTCGGTCAAAACAAGAATCGTACGTTTCCTTTTCTTAATAACTTCTATCTGTATGTATTTGCTCAAAACCCTTATCTTATATTTTTTTATAGTAATTTCTCCTAATTTTCGTTTTTGAATGAAAACTGTAGTCTTTGTTGTCATTTTAAAATGAATCGTATTTTGAACCACGACCCCAAACCCTCTCTTTTAGATTCGGCATACCTACAATTTTTGAATCAAAACACTAATCATAAGTTTTTTTATGGTAGTGTCGCCTTTCTTTAATCAAAACCTTGATTATATGTTTTCTTTTCGTAACGCCGACTATAATTGAATCAAAAGCCTAATCTTCTGCTTTCCATCAAAACCCTAATGCTTTGTTTTATTTTCGGAATGTCTCATTTTGTTTTTAATCAAACACTAACTCCAGCATTCAAAACCATAATCTTTTCCTTTTCTTTGGTAAAGCCTCCTATTTTTCGGTCAAAACAATAATGCTATATTTCCTTTTCTAAATAACTTCTATGTGCATGTATTTAATCAAAACCCTAATCTTATGTTTTCTAACAGTAATATCTCCTAATTTTCAGTTTTAAATGAACCCTAGTCTTTGTTATGATTTTACAATGACACGTATTTTTGAACCAAGACCCAAAAGCTTTACTTTTCCTTCACAATACCTACTATTTTTGAATCAAAAATATAATAAAAAGTTTTTCTTATGGTAGTGTCACCTTTCTTTAATGAAACGTCGATCATATGTTTTGTTTTCGTAACGCCCGCTATACTTGAATCAAAAGCCTAATCTTATGCTTTCAATCAAAACCCTAATGCTTTGTTTTATTTTTGCAATGTCTCATTTTGTTTTTTATCAAAACACTAACCCTATCTTCCAAAACCATAATTTTTTTTCTTGTTCTTTCGTAAAGTCTCCTATCTTTCGGTCAAAACAAGAATCGTACGTTTCCTTTTCTTAATAACTTCTATCTGTATTTATTTGATCAAAACCCTTATCTTATATTTTCTTATAGTAATTTCTCCTATTTTTCGTTTTTGAATGAAAACCGTAGTTTTTGTAGTCATTTTGAAATGACTCGTATTTTCAACCACGACCCCAAACCCTTTCTTTTCCATTCGGCATACCTACTATTTTTGAATCAAAACACTAATCATTAGTTTTTTTATGGTAGTGTCGCTTTTTTTTAATCAAAACCTTGATTATATGTTTTCTTTTCGTAACGCCGACTATAATTGAATCAAAAGCCTAATCTTCTGCTTTCCATCAAAACCCTAATTCTTTGTTTTATTTTCGGAATGCCTCATTTTGTTTTTAATCAAAACACTAACTTTACCTTTCAAAACTATAATCTTTTCCTTTTCTTTGTTAAAGCCTCCTATCTTAAAGTCAAAACAAGGATCCTATATTTCCTTTTCTAAATAACTTCTATCTGTATGTATTTAATCAAAACCCTAATCTTATGTTTTCTAATAGTATTATCTCCTAATTTTCAGTTTTAAATGAAAACCCTAGTCTTTGTTATCATTTTACAATGACACGTATTTTTGAACCAAGACTCAAAAGCTTTACTTTTCCTTCAGAATACCTACTATTTTTGAATCAAAACCATAATAAAAAGTTTTCTTGTGGTAGTGTCACTTTTTTTTAATAAAACGTCGATCATATGTTTTCTTTTCGTAACGCCCGCTATACTTGAATCAAAAGACTAATCTTATGCTTTCAATCAAAACCCTAATTCTTTGTTTTATTTTCATAATGTCTCATTTTGTTTTTTATCAAAACACTAACCCTATCTTCCAAAACCATAATTCTTTTTCTTGTTCTTTCATAAAGTCTCCTATCTTTCGGTCAAACCAAGAATCCTACGTTTCCTTTTCTTAATAACTTCTATCTGTATGTATTTGATCAAAACCCTTGTCTTATATTTTATTATAGTAATTTCTCCTAATTTTTGGTTTTGAATGAAAACCGTAGTCTTTGTTGTCATTTTAAAATGACTCGTATTTTAAACCACGACCCCAAACCCTTTCTTTTCCATTCGGCATACCTACTATTTTTGAATCAAAACAATAATCATAAGTTTTTTTATTTTACTGTCACCTTTCTTTAATCAAAACCTTGATTATATGTTTTCTTTTCGTAACGCCGACTATAATTGAATCAAAAGCCTAATCTTCTGCTTTCCATCAAAACACAAATGCTTTGTTTTATTTTCGGAATGTCTCATTTTTTTTTTTAATCAAAACACTAACTCTAGCTTTCAAAACCATAATATTTTCCTTTTCTTTGGTAAAGCCTCCTATCTTTCGGTCAAAACAATAATCCTATATTTCCTTTGCTAAATAACTTCTATGTGTATGTATTTAATCAAAACCCTAATCTTATGTTTTCTAATAGTAATATCTCCTAATTTTCAGTTTTAAATGAACCCTAGTCTTTGTTATGATTTTACAATGACACGTATTTTTGAACCAAGACCCAAAAGCTTTATTTTCCTTCAGAATACCTACTATTTTTGAATCAAAACCCTAATAAAAAGTTTTCTTATGGTAGTGTCAGCTTTCTTTAATAAAACGTCGATGATATGTTTTCTTTTTGTAACGCCCACTATACTTGAATCAAAATCCTAATCTTATGCTTTTAATCAAAACCCTAATGCTTTGTTTTATTTTCGGAATGTCTCGTTTTTTTTTTATCAAAACACTAACCCTATCTTCCAAAACCATAATTTTTTTTCTTGTTCTTTCGTAAAGTCTCCTATCTTTCGGTCAAAACAAGAATCGTACGTTTCCTTTTTCTTAATAACTTCTATCTGTATGTATTTGATCAAAACCCTTATCTTATATTTTTTCTTATAGTAATTTGTCCTAATTTTCAGTTTTGAATGAAAACCGTAGTTTTGTTGTCATTTTAAAATGATTCATATTTTGAACCATGATCCCAAACACATTTTTTTCCATTCGCCATACCAACTATTTTTGAATCGAAACACTAATCATAACTTTTTTATAGTAGTGTCACATTCCTTTAATCAAAACCTTGATTATATGTTTTCTTTTCGTAACGCCGACTATAATTGAATCAAAAGCCTAATCTTGTGCTTTTCATCAAAACCCTAATGCTTTGTTTTATTTTCGGAATGTCTCATTTTGTTTTTAATCAAAACACTAACTCCAGCATTCAAAACCATAATCTTTTTCTTTTCTTTGGTAAAGCCTCCTATTTTTCGGTCAAAACAATAATGCTATATTTCCTTTTCTAAATAACTTCTATGTGCATGTATTTAATCAAAACCCTAATCTTATGTTTTCTAATAGTAATATCTCCTAATTTTCAGTTTTAAATGAACCCTAGTCTTTGTTATGATTTTACAATGACACGTATTTTTGAACCAAGACCCAAAAGCTTTACTGTTCCTTCACAATACCTACTATTTTAGAATAAAAAATATAATAAAAAGTTTTTCTTATGGTAGTGTCACCTTTCTTTAATGAAACGTCGATCATATGTTTTGTTTTCGTAACGCCCGCTATACTTGAATCAAAAGCCTAATCTTATGCTTTCAATCAAAACCCTAATGCTTTGTTTTTTTTTTGCAATGTCTCGTTTTGTTTTTTATCAAAACACTAACCCTATCTTCCAAAACCATAATTTTTTTTCTTGTTCTTTCGTAAAGTCTCCTATCTTTCGGTCAAAACAAGAATCGTACGTTTCCTTTTCTTAATAACTTCTATCTGTATTTATTTGATCAAAACCCTTATCTTATATTTTCTTATAGTAATTTGTCCTAATTTTCAGTTTTGAATGAAAACCGTAGTTTTGTTGTCATTTTAAAATGATTCATATTTTGAACCATGATCCCAAACACATTTTTTTCCATTCGCCATACCAACTATTTTTGAATCGAAACACTAATCATAACTTTTTTATAGTAGTGTCACATTCCTTTAATCAAAACCTTGATTATATGTTTTCTTTTCGTAACGCCGACTATAATTGAATCAAAAGCCTAATCTTGTGCTTTTCATCAAAACCCTAATGCTTTGTTTTATTTTCGCAATGTCTCATTTTGTTTTTAATCAAAACACTAACTCCAGCATTCAAAACCATAATCTTTTTCTTTTCTTTGGTAAAGCCTCCTATTTTTCGGTCAAAACAATAATGCTATATTTCCTTTTCTAAATAACTTCTATGTGCATGTATTTAATCAAAACCTTAATCTTATGTTTTCTAATAGTAATATCTCCTAATTTTCAGTTTTAAATGAACCCTAGTCTTTGTTATGATTTTACAATGACACGTATTTTTGAACCAAGACCCAAAAGCTTTACTTTTCCTTCACAATACCTACTATTTTTGAATCAAAAATATAATAAAAAGTTTTTCTTATGGTAGTGTCACCTTTCTTTAATGAAACGTCGATCATATGTTTTGTTTTCGTAACGCCCGCTATACTTGAATCAAAAGCCTAATCTTATGCTTTCAATCAAAACCCTAATGCTTTGTTTTTTTTTTTGCAATGTCTCGTTTTGTTTTTTATCAAAACACTAACCCTATCTTCCAAAACCATAATTTTTTTTCTTGTTCTTTCGTAAAGTCTCCTATCTTTCGGTCAAAACAAGAATCGTACGTTTCCTTTTCTTAATAACTTCTATCTGTATTTATTTGATCAAAACCCTTATCTTATATTTTCTTATAGTAATTTCTCTTATTTTTCGTTTTTGAATGAAAACCGTAGTTTTTGTTGTCATTTTGAAATGACTCGTATTTTAAACCACGACCCCAAAACCTTTCTTTTCCACTCGGCATACCTACTATTTTTGAATCAAAACACTAATCATAAGTTTTTTTATGGTACTGTCGCCTTTCTTTAATCAAAACCTTGATTATATGTTTTCTTTTCGTAACGCCGACTATAATTGAATCAAAAGCTTAATCTTCTGCTTTCCATCAAAACACAAATGCTTTGTTTTATTTTCGGAATGTCTCATTTTTTTTTTAATCAAAACACTAACTCTAGCTTTCAAAACCATAATATTTTCCTTTTCTTTGGTAAAGCCTCCTATCTTTCGGTCAAAACAATAATCCTATATTTCCTTTGCTAAATAACTTCTATGTGTATGTATTTAATCAAAACCCTAATCTTATGTTTTCTAATAGTAATATCTCGTAATTTTCAGTTTTAAATGAACCCTAGTCTTTGTTATGATTTTACAATGACACGTATTTTTGAACCAAGACCCAAAAGCTTTATTTTCCTTCAGAATACCTACTATTTTTGAATCAAAACCCTAATAAAAAGTTTTCTTATGGTAGCGTCAGCTTTCTTTAATAAAACGTCGATGATATGTTTTCTTTTTGTAACGCCCGCTATACTTGAATCAAAATCCTAATCTTATGCTTTCAATCAAAACCCTAATGCTTTGTTTTATTTTCGGAATGTCTCGTTTTTTTTTTTATCAAAACACTAACCCTATCTTCCAAAACCATAATTTTTTTTCTTGTTCTTTCGTAAAGTCTCCTATCTTTCGTTCAAAACAAGAATCGTACGTTTCCTTTTCTTAATAACTTCTATCTGTATGTATTTGATCAAAACCCTTATCTTATATTTTTTCTTATAGTAATTTGTCCTAATTTTCAGTTTTGAATGAAACCGTAGTTTTGTTGTCATTTTAAAATGACTCGTATTTTGAACCAAGATCCCAAACCCTTTCTTTTCCATTCGCCATACCAACTATTTTTGAATCGAAACACTAATCATAAGTTTTTTATAGTAGTGTCACATTTCTTTAATCAAAACCTTGATTATATGTTTTCTTTTCGTAACGCCGACTATAATTGAATCAAAAGCCTAATCTTGTGCTTTTCATCAAAACCCTAATGCTTTGTTTTATTTTCGGAATGTCTCATTTTGTTTTTAATCAAAACACTAACTCTACCTTTCAAAACCATAATCTTTTCCTTTTCTTTGGTAAAGCCTCCTATCTTTCGGTCAAAACAAGAATCCTATATTTCCTTTTCTAAATAACTTCTATCTGTATGTATTTAATCAAATCCCTAATCTTATGTTTTCTAATAGTAATATCTCCTAATTTTCAGTTTTAAATGAAAACCTCTTTGTTATCATTTTAAAATGACACGTATTTTTTAACCTAGACCCAAAACCTTTTATGAAAACACTAATACTATCTTATGCTTTCAATCAAAACCCTAATGCTTTGTTTTATTTTCGGAATGTCTTGTTTTGTTTTTTATGAAAACACTAACCCTATCTTTCAAAACCACAATTTTTTTTCTTTTTTCTTTCGTAAAGTCTTCTATCTTTCAGTCAAAACAAGAATCCTATGTTTCCTTTTCTTAATTACTTCTATTTGTATGTATTTAATCAAAACCCTTATCTTATGTTTTCTTATAGTAATTTCTCCTAATTTTCAGTTTTGAATAAAAACCGTAGTCTTTGTATTCATTTTAAAATTACTCGTATTTTGAACCAAGACCCCAAACCTTTTCTTTTATATTCGGCATACCTACTATTTTTGAATCAAAACACTAATCATAAGTTTTCTTATGGTAGTGTCACCTTTTTTTAATAAAAACCTTGATCATATGTTTTATTTTCGTAACACCGACTATATTTGAATCAAAAGCCTAATCTTCTGCTTTAAATCAAAAACTCTAATGCTTGTTTTTTTTTATTTTCGGAATATCTCATTTCGTTTTCAATCAAAACACTAACCCTATCTTTCAAAACCAAGCCTTTATTTTCCTTTCGGAATACCTACTATTTTTGAAACAAAACCCTAATCCTAAGTTTTCTGATTTTAGTGTCACCTTTCTTTAATGAAAAACTCTATCATATGTTTTTATTTTCGTAACGCCTACTATATTTGAATCAAAAGCTTAATCTTATGCTTTCAATCAAAACTGTAATGTTGTGTTTTATTTTCTGAATGTTTCGTTTTGTTTTTAATCCAACCACTAACCCTATCTTTCAAAGCCATAATATTTTTCTTTTTCTTTCGTAAAGTCTCTTATCTTTCGATCAAAACAAGAAACATATTTTTTATTTTCTTCATAACCTCTATCTATATGTATTTAATAAAACCCTAATCTTATGTTTTCTGATAGTAATATATCCTAATTTTTAGTTTTGATTGAAAACCGTAGTCTTTGTTGTCATTTTGAAATGACTCGTATTTTTTAAACAAGATCCCAAACCCTTTCTTTTACTTTTGGATTACCTACTATTTTTTAATCAAAACCCTAATACTAAGTTATCTTATGGTCGCGTCACCTTTCTTTAGTCAAAACCTCGATCATATGTGTTCTTTACGTAACGCCTACTTTATGTGAATCAAAAGCATAATCTTATGCTTTCAATCAAAACCTTATTGCTGTGACTTATTTTCGGAATGTCTCGTTTTGTTTTTTATCAAAACACTAACCCCATCTTTCAAAACCATAATCTTTTCTTTTGCTTTCATAAAATCTTCTATCTTTCGGTCAAAACAAGAATCCTATGTTTCATTTTCTTAATAACTTCTATCTGTATGTATTTAATCAAAACCGTAATCTTATGTTTCCTAAAAGTAATATCTCCTAATTTTTAGTTTTGAATTAAACATTGGTCTTTGTTATTATTTTAAAATGACTCGTATTTTTGAACCAAGACACCAAAGCCTTTTTTTCCTTTTGGAATACCTACTATTTTTGAATCAAAACCTTAATCCTAAGTTTTCTGATTTTAGTGTCACCTTTCTTTAATCAAAAACTCTATCATATGTTTTTCTTTTCGTAACGCCTGCTATATTTGAATCAAAAGCTTAATCTTATGCTTTCAATCAAAACCCTAATGCGGTGTTTTATTTTCTAAATGTTTCGTTTTGTTTTTAATCCAACCACTAACCCTATCTTTCAAAGCCATAATCTTTTTCTTTTTCTTTCGTAAAGTCTCTTATCTTTCGATCAAAACAAGAATCATATGTTTCATTTTCTTAATAACCACTATCTATATGTATTTAATAAAACCCTAATCTTATGTTTTCTGATAGTAATATATCCTAATTTTTAGTTTTGATTGAAAACCGTAGTCTTTCTTGTCATTTTGAAATGACTCGTATTTTTTAAACAAGATCCCAAACCCTTTCTTTTACTTTTGGATTACCTACTATTTTTTAATCAAAACCCTAATTCTAAGTTATCTTATGGTCGCGTCATCTTTCTTTAATCAAAACCTCGATCATATGTGTTCTTTACGAAACGCCTACTTTATTTGAATCAAAAGCATAATCTTATGCTTTCAATCAAAACCTTAATGCTTTGACTTGTTTTCGGAATGTCTCGTTTTGTTTTTTATCAAAACACTAACACTATCTTTCAAAACCATAATCTTTTCTTTTGCTTTCGTAAAATCTTCTATCTTTCGGTCAAAACAAGAATCCTATGTTTCATTTTCTTAATAACTTCTATCTGTATGTATTAAATCAAAACCCTAATCTTATGTTTCCTAAAAGTAATATCTCCTAATTTTTAGTTTTAAATGAAAACCCTGGTCTTTGTTATCATTTTAAAATGACTCGTATTTTTTAACCAAGACACCAAAGCCTTTTTATTTTTTTTTCAGAATACCTACTATTTTTGAATCAAAACCCTAATCCTAAGTTTTCTGATTGTAGTGTCACCTTTCTTTAATCAAAAACTCTATCATATGTTTTATTTTCGTAACGCCTACTGTATTTGAATCAAAAGCTTAATCTTATGCTTTCAATCAAAACCCTAATGCTGTGTTTTATTTTCTGAATGTTTCGATTTGTTTTTAATCAAAACACTAACCCAATCTTTCAAAGCCATAATCTTTTTCTTTTTCTTTCGTAAAATCTCTTATCTTTCGGTCAAAGCAAGAATCATATGTTTCATTTTCTTAATAACCTCTATCTGTATGTATTTAATAAAACCCTAATCTTATGTTTTCTGATATTAATATATCCTAATTTTTAGTTTTGATTGAAAACCGTTGTCTTTGTTGTCAATTTGAAATCACTCGTATTTTTTAACCAAGATCCTAAACGCTTTCTATTACTTTTGGAATACCTACTATTTTTTAATCAAAACCCTAATACTAGGTTTTCTTATGGTCGCGTCACCTTTCTTTAGTCAAAACCTCGATCATATGTGTTCTTTACGTAACGCCTACTTTATTTGAATCAAAAGCCTAATCTTATGCTTTCAATCAAAACCTTAATGCTTTGTTTTATTTTCGGAATGTCTCGTTTTGTTTTTTATCAAGACAATAACCCTATCTTTCAAAGCCATAATGTTTTCTTTTTCTTTCGTAAAATCTTCTATCTTTCGGTCAAAACAAGAATCCTATGTTTCATTTTCTTAATAACTTCTATCTGTATATATTAAATCAAAACCCTAATCTTATGTTTCCTAAAAGTAATATCTCCTAATTTTTAGTTTTGAATGAAAACACTGGTCTTTATTATCATTTTAAAAAGACTCGTATTTTTGAACGAACACAACAAAGCCTTTCTTTTCCTTTCGGAATACCTACTATTTTTTAATCAAAACCCTAATCCTAAGTTTTCTGATTGTAGTGTCACCTTTCTTTAATAAAAAAACTTGATCATATGTTTTCTTTTCGTAACGCCTACTATATTTGAATCAAAAGCTTAATCTTATGCTTTCAATCAAAACCCTAATGCTGTGTTTTATTTTCTGAATGTTTCGTTTTGTTTTAATCAAAACAATAACCCTATCTTTCAAAGCCATAATCTTTTTCTTTTTCTTTCGTAAAATCTCTTATCTTTCGGTCAAAGCAAGAATCATATGTTTCATTTTCTTAATAACCTCTATCTGTATGTATTTAATAAAACCCTAATCTTATATTTTCTGATATTAATATATCCTAATTTTTAGTTTTGATTGAACACCGTAGTCTTTGTTGTCAATTTGAAATCACTCGAATTTTTTAACCAAGATCCCAAACGCTTTCTATTACTTTTGGAATACCTACTATTTTTTAATCAAAACCCTAATACTAAGTTTTCTTATGGTCGCGTCACCTTTCTTTAGTCAAAACCTCGATCATATGTGTTCTTTACGTAACGCCTACTTTATTTGAATCAAAAGCCTAATCTTATGCTTTCAATCAAAACCTTAATGCTTTGTTTTATTTTCGGAATGTCTCGTTTTGTTTTTTATCAAAACAATAACCCTATCTTTCAAAGCCATAATGTTTTCTTTTTCTTTCGTAAAATCTTCTATCTTTCGGTCAAAACAAGAATCCTACGTTTCATTTTCTTAATAACTTCTATCTGTATGTATTAAATCAAAACCCTAATCTTATGTTTCCTAAAAGTAATATCTCCTAATTTGTAGTTTTGAATGAAAACACTGGTCTTTATTATTATTTTAAAAAGACTCGTATTTTTGAACGAACACAACAAAGCCTTTCTTTTCCTTTCGGAATACCTACTATTTTTTAATCAAAACCCTAATCCTAAGTTTTCTGATTGTAGTGTCACCTTTCTTTAATAAAAAAACTTGATCATATGTTTTCTTTTCGTAACGCCTACTATATTTGAATCAAAAGCTTAATCTTATGCTTTCAATCAAAACCCTAATGCTGTGTTTTATTTTCTGAATGTTTCGTTTTGTTTTAATCAAAACAATAACCCTATCTTTCAAAGCCATAATCTTTTTCTTTTTCTTTCGTAAAATCTCTTATCTTTCGGTCAAAGCAAGAATCATATGTTTCATTTTCTTAATAACCTCTATCTGTATGTATTTAATAAAACCCTAATCTTATATTTTCTGATATTAATATATCCTAATTTTTAGTTTTGATTGAACACCGTAGTCTTTGTTGTCAATTTGAAATCACTCGAATTTTTTAACCAAGATCCCAAACGCTTTCTATTACTTTTGGAATACCTACTATTTTTTAATCAAAACCCTAATACTAAGTTTTCTTATGGTCGCGTCACCTTTCTTTAGTCAAAACCTCGATCATATGTGTTCTTTACGTAACGCCTACTTTATTTGAATCAAAAGCCTAATCTTATGCTTTCAATCAAAACCTTAATGCTTTGTTTTATTTTCGGAATGTCTCGTTTTGTTTTTTAGCAAAACAATAACCCTATCTTTCAAAGCCATAATGTTTTCTTTTTCTTTCGTAAAATCTTCTATCTTTCGGTCAAAACAAGAATCCTATGTTTCATTTTCTTAATAACTTCTATCTGTATGTATTAAATCAAAACCCTAATCTTATGTTTTCTAAAAGTAATATCTCCTAATTTTAGTTTTGAATGAAAACACGGGTCTTTATTATCATTTTAAAAAAACTCGTATTTTTGAACCAACACAACAAAGCCTTTCTTTTCCTTTCTGAATACCTAATATTTTTGAATCAAAACTCTAATCCTAAGTTTTCTGATTGTAGTGTCACCTTTCTTTAATAAAAAACTTGATTATATGTTTTCTTTTCGTAACGCCTACTATATTTGAATCAAAAGCTTAATCTTATGCTTTCAATCAAAACCCTAATGCTGTGTTTTATTTTCTGAATATTTCGATTTGTTTTTAATCAAAACACTAATCCTATCTTTCAAAGCCATAATCTTTTTCTTTTTCTTTCGTAAAATCTCTTATCTTTCGGTCAAAGCAAGAATCATATGTTTCATTTTCTTAATAACCTCTATCTGTATGTATTTAATAAACCCTAATCTTATGTTTTCTGATATTAATATATCCTAATTTTTAGTTTTGATTGAACACCGTAGTCTTTGTTGTCAATTTGAAATCACTCGTATTTTTTAACCAAGATCCCAAACCCTTTCTTTTCCTTTTGGAATACCTAATATTTTTTAATCAAAACCCTAATACTAAGTTTTCTTATGGTCGCGACACCTTTCTTTAGTCAACACCTCGATCATATGTGTTCTTTACGTAACGCCTACTTTATTTGAATCAAAAGCCTAATCTTATGCTTTCAATCAAAACCTTAATGCTTTGACTTATTCTCGGAATGTCTCATTTTGTTTTTTATCAAAACACTAACCCTATCTTTCAAAACCATAATCTTTTCTTTTTCTTTCTTTCGTAAAATCTTCTATCTTTCGGTCAAAACAAGTATCCTACGTTTCATTTTCTTAATAACTTCTATTTGTATGTATTTAATCAAAACCCTAATCTTATGTTTCCTAAAACTAATATATAATAATTTTTAGTTTTGAATGAAAACCATATTCTTTGCTATCATTTTAAAATAACTCATATTTTTGAACCAAGACACCAAAGCCTTTCTTTTCCTTTCGGAATACCTACTATTTTTTAATAAAAACCCTAATCCTAAGTTTTCTGATTGTAGTGTCACGTTTCTTTAATCAAAAACTTGATCATATGTTTTTTCTTTTCGTAACGCCTACTATATTTGAATCAAAAGATTAATCTTATGCTTTCAATCAAAACATTAATGCTGAGTTTTATTTTCTGAATGTTTCGTTTTGTTTTTAATCAAAACACTAATTCAATCTTTCAAAGCCATTCTTTTTTTTTGCTTTCGTAAAGTCTCTTATCTTTCTGTCAAAACAAGAATCATATGTTTTATTTTCTTAATAATCTCTATCTATATGTATTTAATAAAATCCTAATCTTTTGTTTTCTGATAATAATATATTCTAATTTTTAGTTTTGATTGAAAACCGTAGTATTTGTTGTCATTTTGAAAATGACTCGTATTTTTTAACCAAGATCCCAAGGCCTACCTTTTACTTTAGGAATACCTACTATTTTTTATTCAAAACTCTAATACTAAGTTTTCTTATGGTCGCGTCACCTTTCTTTTGTCAAAACTTCGATCATATGTGTTCTTTACGTAACGCCTACTTTATTTGAATCAAAAGCCTAATCTTATGCTTTACATCAAAACCTTAATGGTTTGTCTTATTTTAGGAATGTCTCGTTTTGTTTTTTATCAAAACACTAACAATATCTTTCAAAACCATAATCTTTTCTTTTTCTTTCTTTCGTAAAATCTTCTATCTTTCTTGTCAAAACAAGAATCCTACGTTTCATTTTCTTAATAACTTCTATCTGTATATATTTAATCAAAACCCTAATCTTATGTTTCCTAAAAGTAATATCTCCTAATTTTTAGTTTTGAATGAAAACCCTGGTAAGCAAGACACCAAAGCCTTTCTTTTCCTTTTGTAATACCTACTATTTTTGAATCAAAACCATAATCCTAAGTTTTCTGATTGTAGTGAAACCTTTCTTTAATAAAAACTTGATCATATGTTTTCTTTCAATAACGCCTACTATATTTGAATCAAAAGCTTAATCTTATGCTTTCAATAAAAACCCTAATGCTGTGTTTTATTTTTTAAATGTTTCGTTTTGTTTTTAATCAAAAACCTAACCCTATCTTTCAGAGCCATAATCTTTTTGTTTTGATTTCGTAAAGTCTTTTATCTTTCGTTCAAAACAAGATCAATATGTTTCATTTTCTTAATAGCCTCCATCTATATGTATTTAATAAAACCCTAATCTTATGTTTTCTGATAGTAATATATCCAAATTTTAGTTTTGATTGAAAACCGTAGACTTTCTTGTCATTTTGAATTCACTCATATTTTTTAACCAAGATCCCAAACCCTTTCTTTTACTTTTGGAATACCTACTATTTTTTAATCAAAACCCTAATACTAAGTTTTCTTATGGTCGCGTCACCTTTCCTTAGTAAAAACCGCGGTCATATGTGTTATTTACATAACGCCTACTTTATTTTAATCAAAATCCTAATCTTATGCTTTCAATCAAAACTTTAATACTTTGTCTTATTTTCGGAATGTCTCGTTTGCTTTTTTATCAAAACACTAACCCTATCTTTCAAAACCATAATCTTTACTTTTTCTTTCGTAAAATCTTCTATCTTTCGGTCAAAACAAGAAACCTATGTTTCGTTTTCTTAATAACTTCTATCTGTATGTATTAAATCAAACCCTAATCTTATGTTTCCTAAAAGTAATATTTCCTAATTTTTTAGTTTTGAATGAAAACCCTGGCCTTTGTTATCATTTAAAATGACTCGTATTTTTGAACCAAGACACCAAGCCTTTCTTT
>JAFBII010000021.1:3898520-3919401 GCA_020875875.1 Dioscorea alata | reverse complement strand
ATGATCAAGTTTTTGATTAAAAAAGGTGACACTACAATCAGAAAACTTAGGATTAGTGATTTGATTCAAAAATAGTAGGTATTCCGAAAGGAAAAAAAGGCTTTGGTGTCTTGGTTCAAAATACGAGTCATTTTAAAATGATAACAAAGAGCAGTTTTTCATTCAAAACTAAAATTAGGAGATATTACTTTTAGGAATAGAAGATTAGGGTTTTGATTAAATACATACAGATAGAAGTTATTAAGAAAACGAAACATAGGATTCTTGTTTTGAACGAAAGATAGAATATTTTACGAAAGAAAAAAAAGATTATGGTTTTGAAAGATAGGGTTAGTGTTTTGATAAAAAAAAAAACGAGACATTCCGAAAATAAAACAAAGCATTAAGGTTTTGATTGAAAGCATAAATTAGGATTTGATTCGAATAAAGTAGGCGTTACGTAAAGAACACATATGATCGAGGTTTTGACTAAAGAAGGTGACCCTACCATAAGAGAAACTCAGTATTAGGGTTTTGATTAAAAAATAGTAGGTATTCCAAAAGTAAATGAAAGGGTTTGGGATCTTGGTTCAAAAATACGAGTCATTTCAAAATGACAACAAGACTACGGTTTTCAATCAAAACTAAAAATTAGGATATATTACTATCAGAAACATAAGATTAGGGTTTTTTAAATACATATAGATAGAGGTTATTAAGAAAATGAAACATATGATTCTTGTTTTGACCGCAAGATAAGAGACTTTACGAAAGAAAAAAAAAGATTATGGCTTTGAAAGATAGGGTTATTGTTTTGATTAAAAAACAACGAAACATTCAGAAAATAAACACAGGATTAGGGCTTTGATTGAAAGCATAAGATTAAGCTTTTGATTCAAATATAGCAGCCGTTACGAAAAAAACATATCATCAAGTTTTTGATTAAAAAAAGGTGACACTACAATCAGAAAACTTAGGATTAGTGTTTTGATTCAAAAATAGTAGGTATTCCGAAAGGAAAAGAAAGGTTTGGTGTCTTGGTTCAAAAATACGAGTCATTTTAAAATGATAACAAAGGACCAGGTTTTCATTCAAACTAAAACTTAGGAGATATTACTTTTAGGAAACAAAAAATTAGGGTTCTGATTAAATACAACAGATAGAAGTTATTACGAAACGAAACATAGGATTCTTGTTTTGACCGAAAGATATGACCTTTTACTAAAGAAAAAGAAAAGATTATGGTTTTGAAAGATAGGGTTAGTTTTTTGATAAAAAAAACAAAACGTGACATTCCGAAAATAAAACAAAGCATTAAGGTTTTGATTGAAAGCATAAGATTAGGCTTTTGATTCGAATAAAGCAGGCGTTACGTAAAGAACACATATGATCGAGGTTTTGACTAAATGAAGGTGACGCTACCACAAGAGAAAGTCAGTATTACGGTTTTGATTAAAAAATAGTAGGTATTCCAAAAGAAAATGAAAGGGTTTGGGATCTTGGTTCAAAAATACGAGTCATTTCAAAATGACAACGAAGACTATGGTTTTCAATCAAAACTAAAAATTAGGATATATTACTATCAGAAAACATAAGATTAGGGTTTTATTAAATACATATTGATAGAGGTTATTAATAAAATGAAACATATGATTCTTGTTTTGACGCAAGATAAGAGACTTTACGAAAGAAAAAAAAAAGATTATGGCTTTGAAAGATAGGGTTAGTGTTTTGATTAAAAACAAAACGAAACATTCAGAAAATAAAACACAGCATTAGGGGTTTGATTGAATGCATAAGATTAAGCTTTTGATTCAAATATAGCAGCCGTTACGAAAAGAAAACATATGATCAAGTTTTTGATTAAAAAAAGGTGACACTACAATCAGAAAACTTAGGATTAGTGTTTTGATTCAAAAATAGTAGGTATTACGAAAGGAAAAAAAGGCTTTGGTGTCTTGGTTCAAAAATACGAGTTATTTTAAAATGATAACAAAGACCAGGTTTTTCATTCAAAACTAAAAATTAGGAGATATTACTTTTAGGAAACACAGGATTAGGGTTTTGATTAAATACATACAGATTGAAGTTATTAAGAAAACGAAACATAGTATTCTTTTTTTGACCGAAAGATAGAAGATTTTACTAAAGAAAAAGAAAAGATTATGGTTTCAAAGATAGGGTTAGTGTTTTGATAAAAAAAACAAAACGAGACATTCCGAAAATAAAACAAAGCATTAAGGTTTGATGGAAAGCATAAGATTAGGCTTTTGATTCGAATAAAGTAGGCGTTATGTAAAGAACACATATGATCGAGTTTTCGACTAAAGAAAGGTGACGCTACCATAAGAGAAACTCAGTATTAGCGTTTTGATTAAAAAATAGATCGTATTCCAAAAGTAAATGAAAGGGTTTGGGATCTTGGTTCAAAAATACGAGTCATTTCAAATGGACAACAAAGACTACGGTTTTCAATCAAAACATAAAATTATGATATATTACTATCAAAAAACATAAGATTAGGGTTTTATTAAATACATATAGATAGAGGTTATTAAGAAAATGAAACATATGATTCTTGTTTTGACCGCAAGATAAGAGAGACTTTACGAAAAAAAAAAAAGAAAAGATTATGGCTTTGAAAGATAGGGTTAGTGTTTTGATAAAAAAACAAAACAAAACATTCAGAAAATAAAACACAGGATTAGGGCTTTGATTGAAAGCGTAAGATTAAGCTTTTGATTCAAATATAGCAGCCGTTACGAAAAGAAAACATATCATCAAGTTTTTGATTAAAAAAAGGTGACACTACAATCAGAAAACTTAGGATTAGTGTTTTGATTAAAAATTAGTATGCATTCCGAAAGGAAAATAAAGGCTTTGGTGTCTTGGTTCAAAAATACGAGTCATTTTAAAATGATAACAAAGACCAGGTTTATCATTCAAAACTAAAAATTAGGAGATATTACTTTTAGGAAACACAAGATTAGGGTTTTGATTAAATACATACAGATAGAAGTTATTAAGAAAACGAAACATAGGATTCTTGTTTTGACCGAAAGATAGAATATTTTACGAAAGAAAAAGAAAAGATTATGGTTTTGAAAGATAGGGTTAGTGTTTTGATAAAAAAAACAAAACGAGACATTCCGAAAATAAAACAAAGCATTAAGGTTTTGTTTGAAAGCATAAAATTAGGTTTTTGATTCGAATAAAGTAGGCGTTACGTAAAGAACACATATGATCGAGGTTTTGACTAAAGAAAGGTGACGCTACCATAAGAGAAACTCAGCATTAGGGTTTTGATTAAAAAATAGAAGGTATTCCAAAAGTAAATGAAAGGGTTTGGGATCTTGGTTCAAAAATACGAGTCATTTCAAAATGACAACAAAGACTACGGTTTTCAATCAAAACTAAAAATTAGGATATATTACTGTCAGAAAACATAAGATTAGGGTTTTATTAAATACATATAGATAGAGGTTATTAAGAAAATGAAACATATGATTCTTGTTTTGACCGCAAGATAAGAGACTTTACGAAAAAAAAAAGAAAAAGATTATGGCTTTGAAAGATAGGGTTAGTGTTTTGATAAAAAACAAAACAAAACATTCAGAAAATAAAACACAGGATTAGGGCTTTGATTGAAAGCATAAGATTAAGCTTTTGATTCAAATATAGCAGCCGTTACGAAAAGAAAACATATCATCAAGTTTTTTATTAAAAAAAGGTGACACTACAATCAGAAAACTTAGGATTAGTGTTTTGATTCAAAAATAGTAGGTATTCCGAAAGGAAAAGAAAGGCTTTGTTGTCTTGGTTCAAAAATACGAGTCATTTTAAAATGATAACAAAGACCAGGTTTACCATTCAAAACTAAAAATTAGGAGATATCAGTTTTAGGAAACACAAGATTTGGGTTTTGATTAAATACATACAGATAGAAGTTATTAAGAAAACGAAACATAGGATTCATGTTTTGACCGAAAGATAGAATATTTTACGAAAGAAAAGAAAAGATTATGGTTTTGAAAGATAGGGTTAGTGTTTTGATAAAAAACAAAACGAGACATTCCGAAAATAAAACAAAGCATTAAGGTTTTGATTGAAAGCATAAGATTAGGCTTTTGATTCGAATAAAGTAGGCGTTACGTAAAGAACACATATGATCGAGGTTTTGACTAAATAAAGGTGGCGCTACCATAAGGGAAACTCAGTATTAGGGTTTTGATTAAAAAATAGTAGGTATTCCAAAAGTAAATGAAAGGGTTTGGGATCTTGGTTCAAAATATGAGTCATTTCAAAATGACAACAAAGACTACGGTTTTCAATCAAAACTAAAATTACGATATATTACTATCAGAAAACATAAGATTAGGGTTTTATTAAATACATATAGATAGAGGTTATTAAGAAAATGAAACATATGATTCTTGTTTTGACCGCAAGATAAGAGACTTTACGAAAGAAAAAGAAAAAGATTATGGCTTTGAAAGATAGGGTTAGTGTTTTGATAAAAAAACAAAACAAAACATTCAGAAAATAAAACACAGGATTAGGGCTTTGATTGAAACCATAAGATTAAGCTTTTGATTCAAATATAGCAGCCGTTACGAAAAGAAAACATATCATCAAGTTTTTGATTAAAAAAAGGTGACAATACAATCAGAAAACTTAGGATTAGTGTTTTGATTCAAAAATAGTAGGTATTCCGAAAGGAAAAGAAAGGCATTGGTGTCTTGGTTCAAAAATACGAGTCATTTTAAAATGATAACAAAGAACAGGTTTTTCATTCAAAACTAAAAGTTAGGAGATATTACTTTTAGGAAACACAAGATTAGGGTTTTGATTAAATACATACAGATAGAAGTTATTAAGAAAAGGAAACATAGGATTCTTGTTTTGACGGAAAGATAGAAGATTTTACAAAAGAAAAAGAAAAGATTATGGTTTTGAAAGATAGGGTTAGTGTTTTCATAAAAAAAACAAAACGAGACATTCCGAAAATAAAACAAAGCATTAAGGTTTTGATTGAAAGCATAAGATTAGGCTTTTGATTCGAATAAAGGAGGCGTTACGTAAAGAACACATATGATCGAGTTTTTGACTAAATAAAGGTGACGCAACCATAAGAGAAACTCAGCATTAGGGTTTTGATTAAAAAATAGTAGGTATTCCAAAAGTAAATGAAAGGGTTTGGGATCTTGGTTCAAAAATACGAGTCATTTCAAAATGACAACAAAGACTACGGTTTTCAATCAAAACTAAAAATTAGGATATATTACTATCAGAAAACATAAGATTAGGGTTTTATTAAATACATATAGATAGAGGTTATTATGAAAATGAAACATATGATTCTTGTTTTGACCGCAAGATAAGAGACTTTACGAAAGAAAAAAAAAAGATTACGGCTTTGAAAGATAGGGTTAGTGTTTTGATAAAAAACAAAACAAAACATTCAGAAAATAAAACACAGGATTAGGGCTTTGATTGAAACCATAAGATTAAGCTTTTGATTCAAATATAGCAGCCGTTACGAAAAGAAAACATATCATCAAGTTTTTTATTAAAAAAAGGTGACAATACAATCAGAAAACTTAGGATTAGTGTTTTGATTCAAAAATAGTAGGTATTCCGAAAGGAAAAGAAAGGCTTTGGTGTCTTGCTTCAAAAATACGAGTCATTTTAAAATGATAACAAAGAACAGGTTTTTCATTCAAAACTAAAAGTTAGGAGATATTACTTTTAGGAAACACAAGATTAGGGTTTTGATTAAATACATACAGATAGAAGTTATTAAGAAAAGGAAACATAGGATTCTTGTTTTGACCGAAAGATAGAAGATTTTACAAAAGAAAAAGAAAAGATTATGGTTTTGAAAGATAGGGTTAGTGTTTTCATAAAAAAAACAAAACGGGACATTCCGAAAATAAAACAAAGCATTAAGGTTTTGATTGAAAGCATAAGATTAGGCTTTTGATTCGAATAAAGGAGGCGTTATGTAAAGAACACATATGATCGAGGTTTTGACTAAATAAAGGTGACGCTACCATAAGATAAACTCAGTATTAGGGTTTTGATTAAAAAATAGTAGGTATTCTAAAAGTAAATGAATGGGTTTGGGATCTTGGTTCAAAAATACGAGTCATTTCAAAATGACAACAAAGACTTCGGTTTTCAATCAAAACTAAAAATTACGATATATTACTATCAGAAAACATAAGATTAGGGTTTTATTAAATACATATAGATAGAGTTTATTAAGAAAATCAAACATATGATTCTTGTTTTGACCGCAAGATAAGAGACTTTACGAAAAAAAAAAGAAAAAAATTATGGCTTTGAAAGATAGGGTTAGTGTTTTGATAAAAAACAAAACAAAACATTCAGAAAATAAAACACAGGATTAGGGCTTTCATTGAAAGCATAAGATTAAGCTTTTGATTCAAATATAGCAGCCGTTACGAAAAGAAAAAATATGATCAAGTTTTTTATTCAAAAAAGGTGACACTACAATCAGAAAACTTAGGATTAGGGTTTTGATTCAAAAATAGTAGGTATTCCGAAAGGAAAAGAAAGGCTTTGTTGTCTTGGTTCAAAAATACGAGTCATTTTAAAATGATAACAAAGACCAGGGTTTTCATTCAAAACAAAAAACTTGGAGATATTCCTTTTAGGAAACATAAAATTAGGATTTTAATTAAATACATACAGATAGAAGTTATTAAGAAAACGAAACATAGGATTCTTGTTTTGACCGAAAGATAGAATATTTTACGAAAGAAAAAGAAAAGATTATGGTTTTGAAAGATAGGGTTAGTGTTTTGATAAAAAAACAAAACGAGACATTCCGAAAATAAAACAAAGCATTAAGGTTTTGATTGAAAGCATAAGATTAGGCTTTTGATTCGAATAAAGTAGGCCTTACGTAAATAACACATATGATCGAGGTTTTGACTAAAGAAAGGTGACGCTAGCACAAGAGAAACTCAGTATTAGCGTTTTGATTAAAAAATAGTAGGTATTCCAAAAGTAAATGAAAGGGTTTGGGATCTTGGTTCTAAAATACGAGTCATTTCAAAATGACAACAAAGACTACGGTTTTCAATCAAACTAAAAATTACGATATATTACTATCAGAAAACATAAGATTAGGGTTTTATTAAATACATATAGATAGAGGTTATTAAGAAAATGAAACATATGATTTTTGTTTTGACCGCAAGATAAGAGACTTTACGAAAAAAAAAAGAAAAAGATTATGGCTTTGAAAGATAGGGTTAATGTTTTGATAAAAAACAAAACAAAACATTCAGAAAATAAAACACAGTATTAGGGCTTTGATTGAAAGCATAAGATTAAGCTTTTGATTCAAATATAGCAGCCGTTACGAAAAGAAAACATATCATCAAGTTTTTTATTAAAAAAAGGTGACACTACAATCAGAAAACTTAGGATTAGTGTTTTGATTCAAAAATAGTAGGTATTCCTAAAGGAAAAGAAAGGCTTTGTTGTCTTGGTTCAAAAATACGAGTCATTTTAAAATGATAACAAAGACCAGGTTTATCATTCAAAACTAAAAATTAGGAGATATCAGTTTTAGGAAACAGAAGATTTGGGTTTTTATTAAATACATACAGATAGAAGTTATTAAGAAAACGAAACATAGGATTCATGTTTTGACCGAAAGATAGAATATTTTACGAAAGAAAAAGAAAAGATTATGGTTTTGAAAGATAGGGTTAGTGTTTTGATAAAAAAACAAAACGAGACATTCCGAAAATAAAACAAAGCATTAAGGTTTTGATTGAAAGCATAAGATTAGGCTTTTGATTCGAATAAAGTAGGCGTTACGTAAAGAACACATATGATCGAGGTTTTGACTAAATAAAGGTGGCGCTACCATAAGGGAAACTCAGTATTAGGGTTTTGATTAAAAAATAGTAGGTATTCCAAAAGTAAATGAAAGGGTTTGGGATCTTGGTTCAAAAATATGAGTCATTTCAAAATGACAACAAAGACTACGGTTTTCAATCAAAACTAAAAATTACGATATATTACTATCAGAAAACATAAGATTAGGGTTTTATTAAATACATATAGATAGAGGTTATTAAGAAAATGAAACATATGATTCTTGTTTTGACCGCAAGATAAGAGACTTTACGAAAGAAAAAGAAAAAGATTATGGCTTTGAAAGATAGGGTTAGTGTTTTGATAAAAAAACAAAACAAAACATTCAGAAAATAAAACACAGGATTAGCGCTTTGATAGAAAGCATAATATTAAGCTTTTGATTCAATATAGCAGCCGTTACGAAAAGAAAACATATCATCAAGTTTTTGATTAAAAAAAGGTGACACTACAATCAGAAAACTTAGGATTAGTGTTTTGATTCAAAAATAGTAGGTATTCCGAAAGGAAAAGAAAGGCATTGGTGTCTTGATTCAAAAATACGAGTCATTTTAAAATGATAACAAAGACCAGGTTTATCATTCAAAACTAAAAATTAGGAGATATCACTTTTAGGAAACACAAGATTAGGGTTTTGATTAAATACATACAGATAGAAGTTATTAAGAAAAGGAAACATAGGATTCAAGTTTTGACCGAAAGATAGAATATTTACGAAAGAAAAAGAAAAGATTATGTTTTTGAAGGATAGGGTTAGTGTTTTGATAAAAAAAACAAAACGAGACATTCCGAAAATAAAACAAAGCATTAAGGTTTTGATTGAAAGCATAAGATTAGGCTTTTGATTCGAATAAAGTAGACGCTACCACAAGAGAAACTCAGTATTAGGGTTTTGATTAAAAAATAGCAGGTATTCTAAAAGTAAATGAAAGGGTTTGGGATCTTGGTTCAAAAATACGAGTCATTTCAAAATGACAACAAAGACTACGGTTTTCAATCAAAACTAAAAATTAGGATATATTACTATCAGAAAACATAAGATTACGGTTTTATTAAATACATATAGATAGAGGTTATTTAGAAAATGAAACATATGATTCTTGTTTTGACCGCAAGATCAGAGACTTTACGAAAGAAAAAGAAAAAGATTATGGCTTTGAAAGATAGGGTTAGTGTTTTGATAAAAAACAAAACAAAACATTCAGAAAAAAAAACACAGGATTAGGGCTTTGATTGAAAGCGTAAGATTAAGCTTTTGATTCAAATATAGCAGCCGTTACGAAAAGAAAACATATCATCAAGTTTTTGATTAAAAAAAGGTGACACTACAATCAGAAAACTTAGGATTAGTGTTTTGATTCAAAAATAGTAGGTATTCCGAAAGGAAAAGAAAGGCTTTGGTGTCTTGGTTGAAAAGTACGAGTCATTTTAAAATGATAACAAAGACCAGGTTTATCATTCAAAACTAAAAATTAGGAGATATTACTTTTAGGAAACACAAGATTAAAGTTTTGATTAAATACATACAGATAGAAGTTATTAAGAAAACGAAACATAGGATTCTTGTTTTGACCGAAAGATAGAATATTTTACGAAAGAAAAAGAAAAGATTATGGTCTTGAAAGATAGGGTTAGTGTTTTCATAAAGAAAAAAAACGAGACATTCCGAAAATAAAACAAAGCATTAAGGTTTTGATTGAAAGCATAAGATTAGGCTTTTGATTCGAATAAAGTAGGCCTTACGTAAATAACACATATGATCGAGGTTTTGACTAAAGAAAGGTGACGCTACCACAAGAGAAACTCAGTATTAGCGTTTTGATTAAAAAATAGTAGGTATTCCAAAAGTAAATGAAAGGGTTTGGGATCTTGGTTCTAAAATACGAGTCATTTCAAAATGACAACAAAGACTACGGTTTTCAATCAAACTAAAAATTACGATATATTACTATCAGAAAACATAAGATTAGGGTTTTATTAAATACATATAGATAGAGGTTATTAAGAAAATGAAACATATGATTTTTGTTTTGACCGCAAGATAAGAGACTTTACGAAAAAAAAAGAAAAAGATTATGGCTTTGAAAGATAGGGTTAATGTTTTGATAAAAAACAAAACAAAACATTCAGAAAATAAAACACAGTATTAGGGCTTTGATTGAAAGCATAAGATTAAGCTTTTGATTCAAATATAGCAGCCGTTACGAAAAGAAAACATATCATCAAGTTTTTGATTAAAAAAAGGTGACACTACAATCAGAAAAATTAGGATTAGTGTTTTGATTAAAAAATAGTAGGTATTCCGAAAGGAAAAGAAAGGCTTTGTTGTCTTGGTTCAAAAATACGAGTCATTTTAAAATGATAACAAAGACCAGGTTTATCATTCAAAACTAAAAATTAGGAGATATCAGTTTTAGGAAACAGAAGATTTGGGTTTTTATTAAATACATACAGATAGAAGTTATTAAGAAAATGAAACATAGGATTCATGTTTTGACCGAAAGATAGAATATTTTACGAAAGAAAAAGAAAAGATTATGGTTTTGAAAGATAGGGTTAGTGTTTTGATAAAAAAACAAAACGAGACATTCCGAAAATAAAACAAAGCATTAAGGTTTTGATTGAAAGCATAAGATTAGGCTTTTGATTCGAATAAAGTAGGCGTTACGTAAAGAACACATATGATCGAGGTTTTGACTAAATAAAGGTGGCGCTACCATAAGGGAAACTCAGTATTAGGGTTTTGATTAAAAAATAGTAGGTATTCCAAAGTAAATGAAAGGGTTTGGGATCTTGGTTCAAAAATATGAGTCATTTCAAAATGACAACAAAGACTACGGTTTTCAATCAAAACTAAAAATTACGATATATTACTATCAGAAAACATAAGATTAGGGTTTTATTAAATACATATAGATAGAGGTTATTAAGAAAATGAAACATATGATTCTTGTTTTGACCGCAAGATAAGAGACTTTACGAAAGAAAAAGAAAAAGATTATGGCTTTGAAAGATAGGGTTAGTGTTTTGATAAAAAAACAAACAAAACATTCAGAAAATAAAACACAGGATTAGCGCTTTGATAGAAAGCATAATATTAGGCTTTTGATTCAAATATAGCAGCCGTTACGAAAAGAAAACATATCATCAAGTTTTTGATTAAAAAAAGGTGACACTACAATCAGAAAACTTAGTATTAGTGTTTTGATTCAAAAATAGTAGGTATTCCGAAAGGAAAAGAAAGGCATTGGTGTCTTGGTTCAAAAATTCGAGTCATTTTAAAATGATAACAAAGACCAGGTTTATCATTCAAAACTAAAAATTAGGAGATATCACTTTTAGGAAACACAAGATTAGGGTTTTGATTAAATACATACAGATAGAAGTTATTAAGAAAAGAAAATATAGGATTCAAGTTTTGACCGAAAGATAGAATATTTTACGAAAGAAAAAGAAAAGATTATGTTTTTGAAGGATAGGGTTAGTGTTTTGATAAAAAAAACAAAACGAGACATTCCGAAAATAAAACAAAGCATTAAGGTTTTGATTGAAAGCATAAGATTAGGCTTTTGATTCGAATAAAGTAGACGCTACCACAAGAGAAACTCAGTATTAGGGTTTTGATTAAAAACTAGCAGGTATTCTAAAAGTAAATGAAAGGGTTTGGGATCTTGGTTCAAAAATACAAGTTATTTCAAAATGACAACAAAGACTACGGTTTTCAATCAAAACTAAAAATTAGGATATATTACTATCAGAAAACATAAGATTACGGTTTTATTAAATACATATAGATAGAGGTTATTTAGAAAATGAAACATATGATTCTTGTTTTGACCGCAAGATCAGAGACTTTACGAAAGAAAAAGAAAAAGATTATGGCTTTGAAAGATAGGGTTAGTGTTTTGATAAAAAACAAAACAAAACATTCAGAAAAAAAAAACACAGGATTAGGGCTTTGATTGAAAGCGTAAGATTAAGCTTTTGATTCAAATATAGCAGCCGTTACGAAAAGAAAACATATCATCAAGTTTTTGATTAAAAAAAGGTGACACTACAATCAGAAAACTTAGGATTAGTGTTTTGATTCAAAAATAGTAGGTATTCCGAAAGGAAAAGAAAGGCTTTGGTGTCTTGGTTGAAAAGTACGAGTCATTTTAAAATGATAACAAAGACCAGGTTTATCATTCAAAACTAAAAATTAGGAGATATTACTTTTAGGAAACACAAGATTAAAGTTTTGATTAAATACATACAGATAGAAGTTATTAAGAAAACGAAACATAGGATTCTTGTTTTGACCGAAAGATAGAATATTTTACGAAAGAAAAAGAAAAGATTATGGTCTTGAAAGATAGGGTTAGTGTTTTCATAAAGAAAAAAAACGAGACATTCCGAAAATAAAACAAAGCATTAAGGTTTTGATTGAAAGCATAAGATTAGGCTTTTGATTCGAATAAAGTAGGCCTTACGTAAATAACACATATGATCGAGGTTTTGACTAAAGAAAGGTGACGCTACCACAAGAGAAACTCAGTATTAGCGTTTTGATTAAAAATAGTAGGTATTCCAAAAGTAAATGAAAGGGTTTGGGATCTTGGTTCTAAAATACGAGTCATTTCAAAATGACAACAAAGACTACGGTTTTCAATCAAACTAAAAATTACGATATATTACTATCAGAAAACATAAGATTAGGGTTTTATTAAATACATATAGATAGAGGTTATTAAGAAAATGAAACATATGATTTTTGTTTTGACCGCAAGATAAGAGACTTTACGAAAAAAAAAAGAAAAAGATTATGGCTTTGAAAGATAGGGTTAATGTTTTGATAAAAAACAAAACAAAACATTCAGAAAATAAAACACAGTATTAGGGCTTTGATTGAAAGCATAAGATTAAGCTTTCTATTCAAATATAGCAGCCGTTACGAAAAGAAAACATATCATCAAGTTTTTGATTAAAAAAGGTGACACTACAATCAGAAAAATTAGGATTAGTGTTTTGATTAAAAAATAGTAGGTATTCCGAAAGGAAAAGAAAGGCTTTGTTGTCTTGGTTCAAAAATACGAGTCATTTTAAAATGATAACAAAGACCAGGTTTATCATTCAAAACTAAAAATTAGGAGATATCAGTTTTAGGAAACAGAAGATTTGGGTTCTTATTAAATACATACAGATAGAAGTTATTAAGAAAATGAAACATAGGATTCATGTTTTGACCGAAAGATAGAATATTTTACGAAAGAAAAAGAAAAGATTATGGTTTTGAAAGATAGGGTTAGTGTTTTGATAAAAAAACAAAACGAGACATTCCGAAAATAAAACAAAGCATTAAGGTTTTGATTGAAAGCATAAGATTAGGCTTTTGATTCGAATAAAGTAGGCGTTACGTAAAGAACACATATGATCGAGGTTTTGACTAAATAAAGGTGGCGCTACCATAAGGGAAACTCAGTATTAGGGTTTTGATTAAAAAATAGTAGGTATTCCAAAAGTAAATGAAAGGGTTTGGGATCTTGGTTCAAAAATATGAGTCATTTCAAAATGACAACAAAGACTACGGTTTTCAATCAAAACTAAAAATTACGATATATTACTATCAGAAAACATAAGATTAGGGTTTTATTAAATACATATAGATAGAGGTTATTAAGAAAATGAAACATATGATTCTTGTTTTGACCGCAAGATAAGAGACTTTACGAAAGAAAAAGAAAAAGATTATGGCTTTGAAAGATAGGGTTAGTGTTTTGATAAAAAAACAAAACAAAACATTCAGAAAATAAAACACAGGATTAGCGCTTTGATAGAAAGCATAATATTAGGCTTTTGATTCAAATATAGCAGCCGTTACGAAAAGAAAACATATCATCAAGTTTTTGATTAAAAAAAGGTGACACTACAATCAGAAAACTTAGTATTAGTGTTTTGATTCAAAAATAGTAGGTATTCCGAAAGGAAAAGAAAGGCATTGGTGTCTTGGTTCAAAAATTCGAGTCATTTTAAAATGATAACAAAGACCAGGTTTATCATTCAAAACTAAAAATTAGGAGATATCACTTTTAGGAAACACAAGATTAGGGTTTTGATTAAATACATACAGATAGAAGTTATTAAGAAAAGGAAATATAGGATTCAAGTTTTGACCGAAAGATAGAATATTTTACGAAAGAAAAAGAAAAGATTATGTTTTTGAAGGATAGGGTTAGTGTTTTGATAAAAAAAACAAAACGAGACATTCCGAAAATAAAACAAAGCATTAAGGTTTTGATTGAAAGCATAAGATTAGGCTTTTGATTCGAATAAAGTAGACGCTACCACAAGAGAAACTCAGTATTAGGGTTTTGATTAAAAACTAGCAGGTATTCTAAAAGTAAATGAAAGGGTTTGGGATCTTGGTTCAAAAATACAAGTTATTTCAAAATGACAACAAAGACTACGGTTTTCAATCAAAACTAAAAATTAGGATATATTACTATCAGAAAACATAAGATTACGGTTTTATTAAATACATATAGATAGAGGTTATTTAGAAAATGAAACATATGATTCTTGTTTTGACCGCAAGATCAGAGACTTTACGAAAGAAAAAGAAAAAGATTATGGCTTTGAAAGATAGGGTTAGTGTTTTGATAAAAAACAAAACAAAACATTCAGAAAAAAAAACACAGGATTAGGGCTTTGATTGAAAGCGTAAGATTAAGCTTTTGATTCAAATATAGCAGCCGTTACGAAAAGAAAACATATCATCAAGTTTTTGATTAAAAAAAGGTGACACTACAATCAGAAAACTTAGGATTAGTGTTTTGATTCAAAAATAGTAGGTATTCCGAAAGGAAAAGAAAGGCTTTGGTGTCTTGGTTGAAAAGTACGAGTCATTTTAAAATGATAACAAAGACCAGGTTTATCATTCAAAACTAAAAATTAGGAGATATTACTTTTAGGAAACACAAGATTAAAGTTTTGATTAAATACATACAGATAGAAGTTATTAAGAAAACGAAACATAGGATTCTTGTTTTGACCGAAAGATAGAATATTTTACGAAAGAAAAAGAAAAGATTATGGTCTTGAAAGATAGGGTTAGTGTTTTCATAAAGAAAAAAAACGAGACATTCCGAAAATAAAACAAAGCATTAAGGTTTTGATTGAAAGCATAAGATTAGGCTTTTGATTCGAATAAAGTAGGCCTTACGTAAATAACACATATGATCGAGGTTTTGACTAAAGAAAGGTGACGCTACCACAAGAGAAACTCAGTATTAGCGTTTTGATTAAAAAATAGTAGGTATTCCAAAAGTAAATGAAAGGGTTTGGGATCTTGGTTCTAAAATACGAGTCATTTCAAAATGACAACAAAGACTACGGTTTTCAATCAAACTAAAAATTACGATATATTACTATCAGAAAACATAAGATTAGGGTTTTATTAAATACATATAGATAGAGGTTATTAAGAAAATGAAACATATGATTTTGTTTTGACCGCAAGATAAGAGACTTTACGAAAAAAAAAAAGAAAAAGATTATGGCTTTGAAAGATAGGGTTAATGTTTTGATAAAAAACAAAACAAAACATTCAGAAAATAAAACACAGTATTAGGGCTTTGATTGAAAGCATAAGATTAAGCTTTTGATTCAAATATAGCAGCCGTTACGAAAAGAAAACATATCATCAAGTTTTTGATTAAAAAAAGGTGACACTACAATCAGAAAAATTAGGATTAGTGTTTTGATTAAAAATAGTAGGTATTCCGAAAGGAAAAGAAAGGCTTTGTTGTCTTGGTTCAAAAATACGAGTCATTTTAAAATGATAACAAAGACCAGGTTTATCATTCAAAACTAAAAATTAGGAGATATCAGTTTTAGGAAACAGAAGATTTGGGTTTTATTAAATACATACAGATAGAAGTTATTAAGAAAATGAAACATAGGATTCATGTTTTGACCGAAAGATAGAATATTTTACGAAAGAAAAAGAAAAGATTATGGTTTTGAAAGATAGGGTTAGTGTTTTGATAAAAAAACAAAACGAGACATTCCGAAAATAAAACAAAGCATTAAGGTTTTGATTGAAAGCATAAGATTAGGCTTTTGATTCGAATAAAGTAGGCGTTACGTAAAGAACACATATGATCGAGGTTTTGACTAAATAAAGGTGGCGCTACCATAAGGGAAACTCAGTATTAGGGTTTTGATTAAAAAATAGTAGGTATTCCAAAAGTAAATGAAAGGGTTTGGGATCTTGGTTCAAAAATATGAGTCATTTCAAAATGACAACAAAGACTACGGTTTTCAATCAAAACTAAAAATTACGATATATTACTATCAGAAAACATAAGATTAGGGTTTTATTAAATACATATAGATAGAGGTTATTAAGAAAATGAAACATATGATTCTTGTTTTGACCGCAAGATAAGAGACTTTACGAAAGAAAAAGAAAAAGATTATGGCTTTGAAAGATAGGGTTAGTGTTTTGATAAAAAAACAAAACAAAACATTCAGAAAATAAAACACAGGATTAGCGCTTTGATAGAAAGCATAATATTAGCTTTTGATTCAAATATAGCAGCCGTTACGAAAAGAAAACATATCATCAAGTTTTTGATTAAAAAAGGTGACACTACAATCAGAAAACTTAGTATTAGTGTTTTGATTCAAAAATAGTAGGTATTCCGAAAGGAAAAGAAAGGCATTGGTGTCTTGGTTCAAAAATTCGAGTCATTTTAAAATGATAACAAAGACCAGGTTTATCATTCAAAACTAAAAATTAGGAGATATCACTTTTAGGAAACACAAGATTAGGGTTTTGATTAAATACATACAGATAGAAGTTATTAAGAAAAGGAAATATAGGATTCAAGTTTTGACCGAAAGATAGAATATTTTACGAAAGAAAAAGAAAAGATTATGTTTTTGAAGGATAGGGTTAGTGTTTTGATAAAAAAAACAAAACGAGACATTCCGAAAATAAAACAAAGCATTAAGGTTTTGATTGAAAGCATAAGATTAGGCTTTTGATTCGAATAAAGTAGACGCTACCACAAGAGAAACTCAGTATTAGGGTTTTGATTAAAAACTAGCAGGTATTCTAAAAGTAAATGAAAGGGTTTGGGATCTTGGTTCAAAAATACAAGTTATTTCAAAATGACAACAAAGACTACGGTTTTCAATCAAACTAAAATTAGGATATATTACTATCAGAAAACATAAGATTACGGTTTTATTAAATACATATAGATAGAGGTTATTTAGAAAATGAAACATATGATTCTTGTTTTGACCGCAAGATAAGAGACTTTACGAAAGAAAAAAGAAAAAGATTATGGCTTTGAAAGATAGGGTTAGTGTTTTGATAAAAAACAAAAAAAAACATTCAGAAAATAAAACACAGGATTAGGGCTTTGATTGAAAGCATAAGATTAAGCTTTTGATTCAAATATAGCAGCCGTTACGAAAAGAAAACATATCATCAAGTTTTTGATTAAAAAAAGGTGACACTACAATCAGAAAACTTAGGATTAGTGTTTTGATTCAAAAATAGTAGGTATTCCGAAAGGAAAAGAAAGGCTTTGGTGTCTTGGTTGAAAAATACGAGTCATTTTAAAATGATAACAAAGACCAGGTTTATCATTCAAAACTAAATATTAGGAGATATTACTTTTAGGAAACACAAGATTAAGGTTTTGATTAAATACATACAGATAGAAGTTATTAAGAAAACGAAACATAGGATTCTTGTTTTGACCGAAAGATAGAATATTTTACGAAAGAAAAAGAAAAGATTATGGTTTTGAAAGATAGGGTTAGTGTTTTCATAAAGAAAAAAAACGAGACATTCCGAAAATAAAACAAAGCATTAAGGTTTTGATTGAAAGCATAAGATTAGGCTTTTGATTCGAATAAAGTAGGCCTTACGTAAATAACACATATGATCGAGGTTTGACTAAAGAAAGGTGACGCTACCACAAGAGAAACTCAGTATTAGCGTTTTGATTAAAAAATAGTAGGTATTCCAAAAGTAAATGAAAGGGTTTGGGATCTTGGTTCAAAAATACGAGTCATTTCAAAATGACAACAAAGACTACGGTTTTCAATCAAACTAAAAATTACGATATATTACTATCAGAAAACATAAGATTAGGGTTTTATTAAATACATATAGATAGAGGTTATTAAGAAAATGAAACATATGATTCTTGTTTTGACCGCAAGATAAGAGACTTTACGAAAAAAAAAAGAAAAAGATTATGGCTTTGAAAGATAGGGTTAATGTTTTGATAAAAAACAAAACAAAACATTCAGAAAATAAAACACAGTATTAGGGCTTTGATTGAAAGCATAAGATTAAGCTTTTGATTCAAATATAGCAGCCGTTACGAAAAGAAAACATATCATCAAGTTTTTGATTAAAAAAAGGTGACACTACAATCAGAAAAATTAGGATTAGTGTTTTAATTCAAAAATAGTAGGTATTCCGAAAGGAAAAGAAAGGCTTTGTTGTCTTGGTTCAAAAATACGAGTCATTTTAAAATGATAACAAAGACCAGGTTTATCATTCAAAACTAAAAATTAGGAGATATCAGTTTTAGGAAACACAAGATTTGGGTTTTGATTAAATACATACAGATAGAAGTTATTAAGAAAACGAAACATAGGATTCATGTTTTGACCGAAAGATAGAATATTTTACGAAAGAAAAAGAAAAGATTATGGTTTTGAAAGATAGGGTTAGTGTTTTGATAAAAAAACAAAACGAGACATTCCGAAAATAAAACAAAGCATTAAGGTTTTGATTGAAAGCATAAGATTAGGCTTTTGATTCGAATAAAGTAGGCGTTACGTAAAGAACACATATGATCGAGGTTTTGACTAAATAAAGGGGCGCTACCATAAGGGAAACTCAGTATTAGGGTTTTGATTAAAAAATAGTAGGTATTCCAAAAGTAAATGAAAGGGTTTGGGATCTTGGTTCAAAATATGAGTCATTTCAAAATGACAACAAAGACTACGGTTTTCAATCAAAACTAAAAATTACGATATATTACTATCAGAAAACATAAGATTAGGGTTTTATTAAATACATATAGATAGAGGTTATTAAGAAAATGAAACATATGATTCTTGTTTTGACCGCAAGATAAGAGACTTTACGAAAGAAAAAGAAAAAGATTATGGCTTTGAAAGATAGGTTTAGTGTTTTGATAAAAAACAAAACAAAACATTCAAAAAATAAAACACAGGATTAGCGCTTTGATAGAAAGCATAATATTAAGCTTTTGATTAAAAAATAGCAGCCGTTACGAAAAGAAAACATATCATCAAGTTTTTGATTAAAAAAAGGTGGCACTACAATCAGAAAACTTAGGATTAGTGTTTTGATTCAAAAATAGTAGGTATTCCGAAAGGAAAAGAAAGGCATTGGTGTCTTGGTTCAAAAATACGAGTCATTTTAAAATGATAACAAAGACCAGGTTTATCATTCAAAACTAAAAATTAGGAGATATCACTTTTAGGAAACACAAGATTAGGGTTTTGATTAAATACATACAGATAGAAGTTATTAAGAAAAGGAAACATAGGATTCATGTTTTGACCGAAAGATAGAATATTTTACGAAAGAAAAAGAAAAGATTATGGTTTTGAAAGATAGGGTTAGTGTTTTGATAAAAAAAACAAAACGAGACATATTCCGAAAATAAAACAAAGCATTAAGGTTTTGATTGAAAGCATAAGATTAGTCTTTTGATTCGAATAAAGTAGGCGTTACGTAAAGAACACATATGATCGAGGTTTTGACTAAATAAAGGTGACGCTACCAGAAGAGAAACTCAGTATTAGGGTTTTGATTAAAAAATAGCAGGTATTCCAAAAGTAAATGAAAGGGTTTGGGATCTTGGTTCAAAAATACGAGTCATTTCAAAATGACAACAAAGACTACGGTTTTCAATCAAAACTAAAAATTAGGATATATTACTATCAGAAAACATAAGATTACGGTTTTATTAAATACATATAGATAGAGGTTATTTAGAAAATGAAACATATGATTCTGTTTGACCGCAAGGTAAGAGACTTTACGAAAGAAAAAGAAAAAAGATTATGGCTTTGAAAGATAGGGTTAGTGTTTTGATAAAAAACAAAACAAAACATTCAGAAAATAAAACACAGGGATTAGGGCTTTGATTGAAAGCTAGATTAAGCTTTTGATTCAAATATAGCAGCCGTTACCAAAGAAAACATATCATCAAGTTTTTGATTAAAAAAAGGTGACACTACAATCAGAAAACTTAGGATTAGTGTTTTGATTCAAAATAGTAGGTATTCCGAAAGGAAAAGAAAGGCTTTGGTGTGTTGGTTCAAAAATACGAAGTCATTTTAAAATGATAACAAAGACCAGGTTTTATCATCAAACTAAAAATTAGGAGATATTACTTTTAGGAAACACAAGATTAGGGTTTTGATTAAATACATACAGATAGAAGTTATTAAGAAAACGAAACATAGATTCTTGTTTTGACCGAAAGATAGAATATTTTACGAAAGAAAAGAAAAGATTATGGTTTTGAAAGATAGGGTTAGTGTTTTCATAAAAAAAAACGAGACATTCCGAAAATAAAACAAAGCATTAAGGTTTTGATTGAAAGCATAAGATTAGGCTTTTGATTCGAATAAAGTAGGCGTTACGTAAAAAACACATATGATCGAGGTTTGACTAAAGAAAGGTGACGCTACCACAAAGAAACTCAGTATTAGGTTTTGATTAAAAAATAGTAGGTATTCCAAAAGTAAATGAAAGGGTTTGGGATCTTGGTTCAAAAAACGAGTCATTTCAAAATGACAACAAAGACTACGGTTTCAATCAAACTAAAATTAGGATATATTACTATCAGAAACATAAGATTAGGGTTTTATTAAATACATACAGATAGAGGTTATAAGAAAATGAAACATATGATTCTTGTTTTGACCGCAA
>JAFBII010000021.1:3850361-3897520 GCA_020875875.1 Dioscorea alata | reverse complement strand
CTATCTGTATGTATTTAATCAAAACCCTAATCTTATGTTTCCTAAAGTAATATCTCCTAATTTTAGTTTGATGAAAACCCTGGTCTTTTTATCATTTTAAAATGACTCGTATTTTTGAACCAAGACACCAAAGCCTTTCTTTCCTTTCGGAATACCTACTATTTTTGAATCAAAACCCTAATCCTAAGGTTTTGATTGTAGTGTCACCTTTCTTAATCAAAAACTGATCATATTTTTCTTTTCGTAACGCCTACTATATTTGAATCAAAAGCTTAATCTTATGCTTTCAATCAAAACCCTAATGCTGTGTTTTATTTTCTAATGTTTCGTTTGTTTTTAATCAAAAACACTAACCCTATCTTGAAAAGCCATAATCTTTTCTTTTTCTTTCGTAAAGTCTCTAATCTTCGGTCAAAACAAGAATCATATGTTTCATTTTCTTAATAAACTCTATCTATATGTATTTAATAAAACCCTAATCTTATGTTTCTGATAGTAATATATCCTAATTTTTAGTTTTGATTGAAAACCGTAGTCTTTGTTGTCATTTTGAAATGACTCGTATTTTTAACCAAGATCCCAAACCCTTTCTTTACTTTGGAATACCTACTATTTTTAATGCAAAAACCCTAATGCTAAGTTTTCTTATGGTAGCGTCACCTTTCTTTAGTCAAAACCTCGATCATATGTGTTCTTTACGTAACGCCTACTTATTTGAATCAAAAGCCTAATCGTATGCTTTCAATCAAAACCTTAATGCTTTGTCTTATTTTCGGAATAGCTCGTTTTGTTTTTATCAAAACACTAACCCTAGTCTTCAAAACCATAATCTTTTCTTTTCTTTCGTAAAATCTTCTATCTTTCGGTCAAACAAGAATCCTATGTTTCATTTTCTATAACGTTCTATCTGTATGTATTTAATCAAAACCCTAATCTTATGTTTCCTAAAAGTAATATCTCCTACATTTTAGTTTTGAATGAAAACCCTGGTTCTTTGTTATCATTTGAAAATGACTCGTATTTTTGAACCAAGACACCAAAGCCTTTTTTTCATTTCGGAATACCTACTATTTTTGAGATCAAAACCCTAAATCCTAAATTTTCTGATTGTAGTGCCACATTTCTTTAATCAAAAAACTGGATCATATGGTTCTTTCGTAACGCCGACTATATGTTGAATCAAAAGCTTAATCCTTATGCTTTTCAATAAAAACCCTAATGCTTGTGTTGTTATTTTCCTGAATGGTTCGTTTTGTTTAAATCAAAACACTAACCGCGATCTTTCAAAGCCATAATCTTTTCTTTTCTTGTCGTAAAGTACTCTTATCTTTCCGGTTTACAAAACAAGAAGCTATAGTTGCATTTTCTTAATACCTCTATCTATATGTAGTTAATAAAACCTAATCTATGTTGTCTGATAGTAATATAGTCCTAATTTTTAGTTTTGATTGAAAACCGTAGTCTTTGTTGTCATTTTGAAATGACTCGTATTTTTAACCAAGATCCAACCCTTTCATGTACTTTTGGAATACCTACTATTTTTTAATCAAAACCCTAATGCTAAGTTTTTCTTATGTAGCGTCACCTTTCTTTAGTCAAAACCTCGATCATATGTGTTCTTTACGTAATGCCTACTTTATTTGAATCAAAAGCCTAATCTTATGCTTTCAATCAAAACCTTAATGCTTTGTCTTATTTTCGGAATGTCTCGTTTTGTTTTTTATCAAAACACTAACCCTATCTTTCAAAACCATAACCTTTTCTTTTTCTTTCGTAAAATCTTCAATCTTTCGGTCAAAATAAGAATCCTATGTTTCATTTTCTTCTTAACTTCTATCTGTATGTATTTAATCAAAACCCTAATCTTATGTTTCCTAAAAGTAATATCTCCTAATTTTTAGTTTTGAATGAAAACCCTGTTCTTTGTTATCATTTTAAAATGACTCGTATTTTGAACCAAGACACCAAAGCCTTTCTTTTCCTTTCGGAATACCTACTATTTTTGAGTCAAAACCCTAATCCTAAGTTTTCTGATTTTAGTGTCACCTTTCTTTAATAAAAACTTGATCATATGTTTTCTTTTCGTAACGCCTACTATATTTGAATCAAAAGCTTAATCTTATCCTTTCAATCAAAACCCTAAAGCTGTGTTTTATTTTCTGAATGTTTCGTTTTGTTTTTAATCGAAACACTAACCCTATCTTTCAAAGCCATAATCTTTTTTTTTTCGTTCGTAAAGTCTCTTATCTTTCGGTCAAAACAAGAAATCTTATGTTTCATTTTCTTAATAACCTCTATCTATATGTATTTAATAAAACTCTAATCATATGTTTTCTGATACTAATATATCCTAATTTTTAGTTTTGATTGAAAACCGTATTCTTTGTTGTCATTTTGAAATGACTCGTATTTTTAACCAAGATCTCAAACCGTTTCTTGTACTTTTGGAATACCTACTATTTTTTAATCATAACCCTAATGCTAAGTTTTCTTATGGTCGCGTCACCTTTCTTTAGTCAAAACATCGATCATATGTGTGCTTTACGTAACGCCTACTTTATTTCAATCAAAAGCCTAATCTTATGCTTTCAATCAAAACCTTAATGCTTTGTCTTATTTTCGGGATGTCTCGTTTTGTTTTTTATCAAAACACTAACCCTATCTTTCAAAACCATAATCTTTTCTTTTTCTTTCGTAAAATCTTCTATCTTTCGGTCAAAACAAGAATCCTATGTTTCATTTTCTTAATAACTTCTATCTGTATGTATTTAATCAAAACCCTAATCTTATGTTTCCTTATAGTAATATCTCCTAATTTTTAGTTTTGAATGAAAACCATGTTCTTTGTTATCATTTTAAAATGGCTCGTATTTTTGAACCAAGACACCAAAACCTTTCTTTTCCTTTCGGAATACCTACTATTTTTGAGTCAAAACCCTAATCCTAAGTTTTCTGATTGTAGTGTGACCTTTCTTTAATAAAAAACTTGATCATATATTTTTCTTTTCGTAACGCCTACTATATTTGAATCAAAAGCTTAATCTTATGCTTTCAATCAAAAGCCTAATGCTGTGTTTTATTTTCTGAATTTTCGTTTTGTTTTTAATGAAAACACTAACCCTATCTTTGAAAGCGATAATCTTTTTTTTTTCGTTCGTAAAGTCTCTTATCTTTCGGTCAAAACAAGAAATCATATGTTTCATTTTCTTAATAACCTCTATTTATATGTATTTAATAAAACCCTAATCATATGTTTTCTGATTGTAATATATCCTAATTTTTAGTTTTGATAGAAAACCGTAGTCTTTGTTGTCATTTTGAAATGACTCGTATTTTTAACCAAGATCTCAAACCGTTTCTTGTACTTTTGGAATACCTACTATTTTTTAATCAAAAAACTAATGCTAAGTTTTCTTATGGTCGCGTCACCTTTCCTTAGTCAAAACCTCGATCATATGTGTTCTTTACGTAACGCCCACTTTATTTGAATCAAAAGCCTAATCTTATGCGTTCAATCAAAACCTTAATGCTTTGTTTTATTTTCGGAATTACTCGTTTTGTTTTTTTTTATCAAAACACTTACCCTATCTTTCAAAACCATAATCTTTTCTTTTTCTTTCGTAAATTCTTCTATCTTTCGGCCAAAACAAGAATCCCATGTTTCATTTTCTTAATAACTTCTATCTGTATGTATTTAATCAAAACCCTAATCTTATGTTTCCTAAAAGTACTATCTCCTAATTTTTAGTTTTGAATGAAAACCCTGGTCTCTGTTATCATTTTAAAATGACTCGTATTTTTGTACCAAGACACCAAAGCCTTTCTTTTCCTTTCGAAATACCTACTATTTTTTAATGCAAACCTTAATACTAAGTTTTCTGATTGTAGTGTCACCTTTATTTAATCAAAAACTTGATCATGTGTTTTCTTTTCGTAACGCCTACTATATTTGAATCAAAAGCTTAATCTTATGCTTTCAATCAAAACCGTAATGCTGTGTTTTATTTTCTGAATGTTTCGTTTTGTTTTTAGTCAAAACACTAACCCTATCTTTCAAAGCCATAATCTTTTCCTTTTTCTTTCGTAAAGTGTCTTATCTTTCTGTCAAAACAAGAATCATATGTTTCATTTGGTTAATAACCTCTATCTATATGTATTTAATAAAACCCTAATCTTATGTTTTCTGATAGTAATATATCCTAATTTTTAGTTTTCATTGAAAACCGTAGTCTTTGTTGTCATTTTGAAATGACTCGTATTTTTTAACCAAGATCCCAAACCCTTTTTTTTACTTTTGGAATACCTACTATTTTTTAATCAAAACCGTAATACTAAGTTTTGTTATGGTCGCGTTACCTCTCTTTAGTCAAAACCTCGATCATATGTGTTCTTTACGTAACGCCTACTTTATTTGAATCAAAAGCCTAATCTTATGCGTTCAATCAAAACCTTAATGCTTTGTTTTATTTTCGGAATGACTCGTTTTGTTTTTTTTATCAAAACACTAACCCTATCTTTCAAAACCATAATCTTTTCTTTTTCTTTCGTAAAATCTTCTATCTTTCGGTCAAAACAAGAATCCTATGTTTAATTTTCTTAATAAATTCTATCTGTATGTATTTTATAAAAACCTTAATCTTATGTTTACTAAAAGTAATATCTCCTAATTTTTAGTTTTGAATGAAAACAATGGTCTTTGTTATTATTTTAAAATGACTCGTATTTTTGAACCAAGACACCAAAGCCTTTCTTTTCCTTTCGAAATACCTACTATTTTTGAATGAAAACCCTAATCCTAAGTTTTATGATTGTAGTGTCACCTTTATTTAATCAAAAACTTGATCATATGTTTTCTTTTCGTAACGCCTACTATATTTGAATCAAAATCTTAATCTAATGCTTTCAATCAAAACCGTAATGCTGTGTTTTATTTTCTGAATGTTTCGTTTTGTTTTTAATCAAAACACTAACCCTATCTTTCAAAGCCATAATCTTTTCCTTTTTCTTTCGTAAAGTGTCTTATCTTTCTGTCAAAACAAGAATCATATGTTTCATTTTGTTAATAACCTCTATCTATATGTATTTAATAAAACCCTAATCTTATGTTTTCTTATAGTAATATATCCTAATTTTTAGTTTTGATTGAAAACCGTAGTTTTTGTTGTCATTTTGAAATGACTCGTATTTTTTAACCAAGATCCCAAACCCTTTCTTTTACTTTTGGAATACCTACTATTTTTTAATCAAAACCGTAATACTAAGTTTTCTTATGGTCGCGCTACCTTTCTTTAGTCAAAACCTCGATCATATGTGTTCGTTACGTAACGCCTACTTTATTTGAATCAAAAGCCTAATCTTATGCGTTCAATCAAAACCTTAATGCTTTGTTTTATTTTCGGAATGACTCGTTTTGTTTTTTTTTATCAAAACACTAACCCTATCTTTCAAAACCATAATCTTTTCTTTTTCTTTCGTAAAATCTTCTATCTTTCGGTCAAAACAAGAATCCTATGTTTAATTTTCTTAATAACTTCTATCTGTATGTATTTTATCAAAACCTTAATCTTATGTTTACTAAAAGTAATATCTCCTAATTTTTAGTTTTGAATGAAAACCCTGGTCTTTGTTATTATTTTAAAATGACTCGAATTTTTGAACCAAGACACCAAAGCCTTTCTTTTCCTTTCGAAATACCTACTATTTTTGAATGAAAACCCTAATCCTAAGTTTTATGATTGTAGTGTCACCTTTATTTAATCAAAAACTTGATCATATGTTTTCTTTTCGTAACGCCTACTATATTTGAATGAAAATCTTAATCTAATGCTTTCAATCAAAACCGTAATATTGTGTTTTATTTTCTGAATGTTTCGTTTTGTTTTTAATCAAAACACTAACCCTATCTTTCAAAGCCATAATCTTTTCCTTTTTCTTTCGTAAAGTGTCTTATCTTTCTGTCAAAACAAGAATCATATGTTTCATTTTGTTAATAACCTCTATCTATATGTATTTAATAAAACCCTAATCTTATGTTTTCTGATAGTAATATATCCTAATTTTTAGTTTTGATTGAAAACCGTAGTCTTTGTTGTCATTTTGAAATGACTCGTATTTTTTAACCAAGATCCCAAACCCTTTCTTTTACTTTTGGAATACCTACTATTTTTTAATCAAAACCGTAATACTAAGTTTTCTTATGGTCGCGTTACCTTTCTTTAGTCAAAACCTCTATCATATGTGTTCTTTACGTAACGCCTACTTTATTTGAATCAAAAGCCTAATCTTATGCGTTCAATCAAAACCTTAATGCTTTGTTTTATTTTCGGAATGACTCGTTTTGTTTTTTTTTATCAAAACACTAACCCTATCTTTTAAAACCATAATCTTTTCTTTTTCTTTCGTAAAATCTTCTATATTTCGGTCAAAACAAGAATCCTATGTTTAATTTTCTTAATAACTTCTATCTGTATGTATTTTATCAAAACCTTAATCTTATGTTTCCCAAAGTAATATCTCCTAATTTTTAGTTTTGAATGAAAACCCTGGTCTTTGTTATCATTTTAAAATGACTCGTATTTTAGAACCAAGACTCCAAAGCCTTTCTTTTCCTTTCGAAATACCTACTATTTTTGAATGAAAACGCTAATCCTACGTTTTCTGATTGTAGTGTCACCTTTATTTAATCAAAAACTTGATCATATGTTTTCTTTTCGTAACGCCTACTATATTTGAATCAAAAGCTTAATCTTATGCTTTCAATCAAAACCGTAATGCTGTGTTTTATTTTCTGAATGTTTCGTTTTGTTTTTAATCAAAACACTAACCCTATCTTTCAAAGCCATAATCTTTTCCTTTTTCTTTCGTAAAGTGTCTTATCTTTCTGTCAAAACAAGAATCATATGTTTCATTTTGTTAATAACCTCTATCTATATGTATTTAATAAAACCCTAATCTTATGTTTTCTGATAGTAATATATCCTAATTTTTAGTTTTGATTGAAAACCGTAGTCTTTGTTGTCATTTTGAAATGACTCGTATTTTTTAACCAAGATCCCAAACCCTTTCTATTACTTTTGGAATACCTACTATTTTTTAATCAAAACCGTAATACTAAGTTTTCTTATGGTCGCGTTACCTTTCTTTAGTCAAAACCTCGATCATATGTGTTCTTTACGTAACGCCTACTTTATTTGAATCAAAATCCTAATCTTATGCGTTCAATCAAAACCTTAATGCTTTGTTTTATTTTCGGAATGACTCGTTTTGTTTTTTTTTATCAAAACACTAACCCTATCTTTCAAAACCATAATCTTTTTTTTTTCTTTCGTAAAATCTTATATCTTTCGGTCAAAACAAGAATCCTATGTTTAATTTTCTTAATAACTTCTATCTGTATGTATTTATCAAAACCTTAATCTTATGTTTCCCAAAAGTAATATCTCCTAATTTTTAGTTTTGAATGAAAACCCTGCTCTTTGTTATCATTTTAAAATGACTCGTATTTTAGAACCAAGACTCCAAAGCCTTTCTTTTACTTTCGAAATACCTACTATTTTTGAATGAAAACGCTAATCCTACGTTTTCTGATTGTAGTGTCACCTTTATTTAATCAAAAACTTGATCATATGTTTTCTTTTCGTAACGCCTACTATATTTGAATCAAAAGCTTAATCTTATGCTTTCAATCAAAACCGTAATGCTGTGTTTTATTTTCTGAATGTTTCGTTTTGTTTTTAATCAAAACACTAACCCTATCTTTCAAAGCCATAATCTTTTCCTTTTTCTTTCGTAAAGTGTCTTATCTTTCTGTCAAAACAAGAATCATATGTTTCATTTTGTTAATAACCTCTATCTATATGTATTTAATAAAACCCTAATCTTATGTTTTCTGATAGTAATATATCCTAATTTTTAGTTTTGATTGAAAACCGTAGTCTTTGTTGTCATTTTGAAATGACTCGTATTTTTTAACCAAGATCCCAAACCCTTTCTTTTACTTTTGGAATACCTACTACTTTTTAATCAAAACCGTAATACTAAGTTTTCTTATGGTCGCGTTACCTTTCTTTAGTCAAAACCTCGATCATATGTGTTCTTTACGTAACGCCTACTTTATTTGAATCAAAAGCCTAATCTTATGCGTTCAATCAAAACCTTAATGCTTTGTTTTATTTTCGGAATTACTCGTTTTGTTTTTTTTTATCAAAACACTAACCCTATCTTTCAAAACCATAATCTTTTCTTTTTCTTTCGTAAAATCTTATATCTTTCGGTCAAAACAAGAATCCTATGTTTAATTTTCTTAATAACTTCTATCTGTATGTATTTTATCAAAACCTTAATCTTATGTTTCCCAAAAGTAATATCTCCTAATTTTTAGTTTTGAATGAAAACCCTGCTCTTTGTTATCATTTTAAAATGACTCGTATTTTAGAACCAAGACTCCAAAGCCTTTCTTTTCCTTTCGAAATACCTACTATTTTTGAATGAAAACGCTAATCCTACGTTTTCTGATTGTAGTGTCACCTTTATTTAATCAAAAACTTGATGATATGTTTTCTTTTCGTAACGCCTACTATATTTGAATCAAAAGCTTAATCTTATGCTTTCAATCAAAACCGTAATGCTGTGTTTTATTTTCTGAATGTTTCGTTTTGTTTTTAATCAAAACACTAACCCTATCTTTCAAAGCCATAATCTTTTCCTTTTTCTTTCGTAAAGTGTCTTATCTTTCTGTCAAAACAAGAATCATATGTTTCATTTTGTTAATAACCTCTATCTATATGTATTTAATAAAACCCTAATCTTATGTTTTCTGATAGTAATATATCCTAATTTTTAGTTTTGATTGAAAACCGTAGTCTTTGTTGTCATTTTGAAATGACTCGTATTTTTTAACCAAGATCCCAAACCCTTTCTTTTACTTTTGGAATACCTACTACTTTTTAATCAAAACCGTAATACTAAGTTTTCTTATGGTCGCGTTACCTTTCTTTAGTCAAAACCTCGATCATATGTGTTCTTTACGTAACGCCTACTTTATTTGAATCAAAAGCCTAATCTTATGCGTTCAATCAAAACCTTAATGCTTTGTTTTATTTTCGGAATTACTCGTTTTGTTTTTTTTATCAAAACACTAACCCTATCTTTCAAAACCATAATCTTTTCTTTTTCTTTCGTAAAATCTTCTATCTTTCGGTCAAAACAAGAATCCTATGTTTAATTTTCTTAATAACTTCTATCTGTATGTATTTTATCAAAATCTTAATCTTATGTTTCCCAAAAGTAATATCTCCTAATTTTTAGTTTTGAATGAAAACCCTGGTCTTTGTTATCATTTTAAAATGACTCGTATTTTAGAACCAAGACTACAAAGCCTTTCTTTTCCTTTCGAAATACCTACTATTTTTGAATGAAAACGCTAATCCTACGTTTTCTGATTGTAGTGTCACCTTTATTTAATCAAAAACTTGATCATATGTTTTCTTTTCGTAACGCCTACTATATTTGAATCAAAAGCTTAATCTTATGCTTTCAATCAAAACCGTAATGCTGTGTTTTATTTTCTGAATGTTTCGTTTTGTTTTTAATCAAAACACTAACCCTATCTTTCAAAGCCATAATCTTTTCCTTTTTCTTTCGTAAAGTGTCTTATCTTTCTGTCAAAACAAGAATCATATGTTTCATTTTGTTAATAACCTCTATCTATATGTATTTAATAAAACCCTAATCTTATGTTTTCTGATAGTAATATATCCTAATTTTTAGTTTTGATTGAAAACCGTAGTCTTTGTTGTCATTTTGAAATGACTCGTATTTTTTAACCAAGATCCCAAACCCTTTCTTTTACTTTTGGAATACCTACTATTTTTAATCAAAACCGTAATACTAAGTTTTCTTATGGTCGCGTTACCTTTCTTTAGTCAAAACCTCTATCATATGTGTTCTTTACGTAACGCCTACTTTATTTGAATCAAAAGCCTAATCTTATGCGTTCAATCAAAACCTTAATGCTTTGTTTTATTTTCGGAATGACTCGTTTTGTTTTTTTTTATCAAAACACTAACCCTATCTTTCAAAACCATAATCTTTTCTTTTTCTTTCGTAAAATCTTCTATATTTCGGTCAAAACAAGAATCCTATGTTTAATTTTCTTAATAACTTCTATCTGTATGTATTTTATCAAAACCTTAATCTTATGTTTCCCAAAAGTAATATCTCCTAATTTTTAGTTTTGAATGAAAACCCTGGTCTTTGTTATCATTTTAAAATGACTCGTATTTTTGAACAAGACAACAAAGCCTTTCTTTTCCTTTCGAAATACCTACTATTTTTGAATGAAAACCCTAATCCTAAGTTTTATGATTGTAGTGTCACCTTTATTTAATCAAAAACTTGATCATATGTTTTCTTTTCGTAACGCCTACTATATTTGAATCAAAATCTTAATCTTATGCTTTCAATCAAAACCGTAATGCTGTGTTTTATTTTCTGAATGTTTCGTTTTGTTTTTAATCAAAACACTAACCCTATCTTTCAAAGCCATAATCTTTTCCTTTTTCTTTCTTAAAGTGTCTTATCTTTCTGTCAAAACAAGAATCATATGTTTCATTTTGTTAATAACCTCTATGTATATGTATTTTATAAAACCCTAATCTTATGTTTTCTGATAGTAATATATCCTAATTTTTAGTTTTGATTGAAAACCGTAGTCTTTGTTGTCATTTTGAAATGACTCGTATTTTTTAACCAAGATCCCAAACCCTTTCTACTACTTTTGGAATACCTACTATTTTTTAATCAAAACCGTAATACTAAGTTTTCTTATGGTCGCGTTACCTTTCTTTAGTCAAAACCTCGATCATATATGTTCTTTACGTAACGCCTACTTTATTTGAATCAAAATCCTAATCTTATGCGTTCAATCAAAACCTTAATGCTTTGTTTTATTTTCGGAATGACTCGTTTTGTTTTTTTTTATCAAAACACTAACCCTATCTTTCAAAACCATAATCTTTTCTTTTTCTTTCGTAAAATCTTATATCTTTCGGTCAAAACAAGAATCCTATGTTTAATTTTCTTAATAACTTCTATCTGTATGTATTTTATCAAAACCTTAATCTTATGTTTCCCAAAAGTAATATCTCCTAATTTTTACTTTTGAATGAAAACCCTGCTCTTTGTTATCATTTTAAAATGACTCGTATTTTAGAACCAAGACTCCAAAGCCTTTCTTTTCCTTTCGAAATACCTACTATTTCTGAATGAAAACGCTAATCCTACGTTTTCTGATTGTAGTGTCACCTTTATTTAATCAAAAACTTGATCATATGTTTTCTTTTCGTAACGCCTACTATATTTGAATCAAAAGCTTAATCTTATGCTTTCAATCAAAACCGTAATGCTGTGTTTTATTTTCTGAATGTTTCGTTTTGTTTTTAATCAAAACACTAACCCTATCTTTCAAAGCCATAATCTTTTCCTTTTTCTTTCGTAAAGTGTCTTATCTTTCTGTCAAAACAAGAATCATATGTTTCATTTTGTTAATAACCTCTATCTATATGTATTGAATAAAACCCTAATCTTATGTTTTCTGATAGTAATATATCCTAATTTTTAGTTTTGATTGAAAACCGTAGTCTTTGTTGTCATTTTGAAATGACTCGTATTTTTTAACCAAGATCCCAAACCCTTTCTTTTACTTTTGGAATACCTACTATTTTTTAATCAAAACCGTAATACTAAGTTTTCTTATGGTCGCGTTACCTTTCTTTAGTCAAAACCTCGATCATATGTGTTCTTTACGTAACGCCTACTTTATTTGAATCAAAAGCCTAATCTTATGCGTTCAATCAAAACCTTAATGCTTTGTTTTATTTTCGGAATTACTCGTTTTGTTTTTTTTATCAAAACACTAACCCTATCTTTCAAAACCATAATCTTTTCTTTTTCTTTCGTAAAATCTTATATCTTTCGGTCAAAACAAGAATCCTATGTTTAATTTTGTTAATAACCTCTATGTATATGTATTTTATAAAACCCTAATCTTATGTTTTCTGATAGTAATATATCCTAATTTTTAGTTTTGATTGAAAACCGTAGTCTTTGTTGTCATTTTGAAATGACTCGTATTTTTTAACCAAGATCCCAAACCCTTTCTATTACTTTTGGAATACCTACTATTTTTTAATCAAAACCGTAATACTAAGTTTTCTTATGGTCGCGTTACCTTTCTTTAGTCAAAACCTCGATCATATGTGTTCTTTACGTAACGCCTACTTTATTTGAATCAAAATCCTAATCTTATGCGTTCAATCAAAACCTTAATGCTTTGTTTTATTTTCGGAATGACTCGTTTTGTTTTTTTTTTATCAAAACACTAACCCTATCTTTCAAAACCATAATCTTTTCTTTTTCTTTCGTAAAATCTTATATCTTTCGGTCAAAACAAGAATCCTATGTTTAATTTTCTTAATAACTTCTATCTGTATGTATTTTATCAAAACCTTAATCTTATGTTTCCCAAAAGTAATATCTCCTAATTTTTAGTTTTGAATGAAAACCCTGCTCTTTGTTATCATTTTAAAATGACTCGTATTTTAGAACCAAGACTCCAAAGCCTTTCTTTTCCTTTCGAAATACCTACTATTTCTGAATGAAAACGCTAATCCTACGTTTTCTGATTGTAGTGTCACCTTTATTTAATCAAAAACTTGATCATATGTTTTCTTTTCGTAACGCCTACTATATTTGAATCAAAAGCTTAATCTTATGCTTTCAATCAAAACCGTAATGCTGTGTTTTATTTTCTGAATGTTTCGTTTTGTTTTTAATCAAAACACTAACCCTATCTTTCAAAGCCATAATCTTTTCCTTTTTCTTTCGCAAAGTGTCTTATCTTTCTGTCAAAACAAGAATCATATGTTTCATTTTGTTAATAACCTCTATGTATATGTATTTTATAAAACCCTAATCTTATGTTTTCTGATAGTAATATATCCTAATTTTTAGTTTTGATTGAAAACCGTAGTCTTTGTTGTCATTTTGAAATGACTCGTATTTTTTAACCAAGATCCCAAACCCTTTCTATTACTTTTGGAATACCTACTATTTTTTAATCAAAACCGTAATACTAAGTTTTCTTATGGTCGCGTTACCTTTCTTTAGTCAAAACCTCGATCATATGTGTTCTTTACGTAACGCCTACTTTATTTGAATCAAAATCCTAATCTTATGCGTTCAATCAAAACCTTAATGCTTTGTTTTATTTTCGGAATGACTCGTTTTGTTTTTTTTTATCAAAACACTAACCTTATCTTTCAAAACCATAATCTTTTCTTTTTCTTTCGTAAAATCTTATATCTTTCGGTCAAAACAAGAATCCTATGTTTAATTTTCTTAATAACTTCTATCTGTATGTATTTTATCAAAACCTTAATCTTATGTTTCCCAAAAGTAATATCTCCTAATTTTTAGTTTTGAATGAAAACCCTGCTCTTTGTTATCATTTTAAAATGACTCGTATTTTAGAACCAAGACTCCAAAGCCTTTCTTTTCCTTTCGAAATACCTACTATTTCTGAATGAAAACGCTAATCCTACGTTTTCTGATTGTAGTGTCACCTTTATTTAATCAAAAACTTGATCATATGTTTTCTTTTCGTAACGCCTACTATATTTGAATCAAAAGCTTAATCTTATGCTTTCAATCAAAACCGTAATGCTGTGTTTTATTTTCTGAATGTTTCGTTTTGTTTTTAATCAAAACACTAACCCTATCTTTCAAAGCCATAATCTTTTCCTTTTTCTTTCGTAAAGTGTCTTATCTTTCTGTCAAAACAAGAATCATATGTTTCATTTTGTTAATAACCTCTATCTATATGTATTGAATAAAACCCTAATCTTATGTTTTCTGATAGTAATATATCCTAATTTTTAGTTTTGATTGAAAACCGTAGTCTTTGTTGTCATTTTGAAATGACTCGTATTTTTTAACCAAGATCCCAAACCCTTTCTTTTACTTTTGGAATACCTACTATTTTTTAATAAAAACCGTAATACTAAGTTTTCTTATGGTCGCGTTACCTTTCTTTAGTCAAAACCTCGATCATATGTGTTCTTTACGTAACGCCTACTTTATTTGAATCAAAAGCATAATCTTATGCGTTCAATCAAAACCTTAATGCTTTGTTTTATTTTCGGAATTACTCGTTTTGTTTTTTTTATCAAAACACTAACCCTATCTTTCAAAACCATAATCTTTTCTTTTTCTTTCGTAAAATCTTCTATCTTTCGGTCAAAACAAGAATCCTATGTTTAATTTTCTTAATAACTTCTATCTGTATGTATTTATCAAAACCTTAATCTTATGTTTCCCAAAAGTAATATCTCCTAATTTTTAGTTTTGAATGAAAACCCTGGTCTTTGTTATCATTTTAAAATGACTCGTATTTTAGAACCAAGACTCCAAAGCCTTTCTTTTCCTTTCGAAATACCTACTATTTTTGAATGAAAACGCTAATCCTACGTTTTCTGATTGTAGTGTCACCTTTATTTAATCAAAAATTTGATCATATGTTTTCTTTTCGTAACGCCTACTATATTTGAATCAAAAGCTTAATCTTATGCTTTCAATCAAAACCGTAATGCTGTGTTTTATTTTATGAATGTTTCGTTTTGTTTTTAATCAAAACACTAACCCTATCTTTCAAAGCCATAATCTTTTCCTTTTTCTTTCGTAAAGTGTCTTATCTTTCTGTCAAAACAAGAATCATATGTTTCATTTTGTTAATAACCTCTATCTATATGTATTTAATAAAACCCTAATCTTATGTTTTCTGATAGTAATATATCCTAATTTTTAGTTTTGATTGAAAACCGTAGTCTTTGTTGTCATTTTGAAATGACTCGTATTTTTTAACCAAGATCCCAAACCCTTTCTTTTACTTTTGGAATACCTACTATTTTTTAATCAAAACCGTAATACTAAGTTTTCTTATGGTCGCGTTACCTTTCTTTAGTCAAAACCTCTATCATATGTGTTCTTTACGTAACGCCTACTTTATTTGAATCAAAAGCCTAATCTTATGCGTTCAATCAAAACCTTAATGCTTTGTTTTATTTTCGGAATGACTCGTTTTTTTTTTTTATCAAAACACTAACCCTATCTTTCAAAACCATAATCTTTTCTTTTTCTTTCGTAAAATCTTCTATATTTCGGTCAAAACAAGAATCCTATGTTTAATTTTCTTAATAACTTCTATCTGTATGTATTTTATCAAAACCTTAATCTTATGTTTCCCAAAAGTAATATCTCCTAATTTTTAGTTTTGAATGAAAACCCTGGTCTTTGTTATCATTTTAAAATGACTCGTATTTTTGAACAAGACAACAAAGCCTTTCTTTTCCTTTCGAAATACCTACTATTTTTGAATGAAAACCCTAATCCTAAGTTTTATGATTGTAGTGTCACCTTTATTTAATCAAAAACTTGATCATATGTTTTCTTTTCGTAACGCCTACTATATTTGAATCAAAATCTTAATCTTATGCTTTCAATCAAAACCGTAATGCTGTGTTTTATTTTCTGAATGTTTCGTTTTGTTTTTAATCAAAACACTAACCCTATCTTTCAAAGCCATAATCTTTTCCTTTTTCTTTCTTAAAGTGTCTTATCTTTCTGTCAAAGCAAGAATCATATGTTTCATTTTGTTAATAACCTCTATGTATATGTATTTTATAAAACCCTAATCTTATGTTTTCTGATAGTAATATATCCTAATTTTTAGTTTTGATTGAAAACCGTAGTCTTTGTTGTCATTTTGAAATGACTCGTATTTTTTAACCAAGATCCCAAACCCTTTCTATTACTTTTGGAATACCTACTATTTTTTAATCAAAACCGTAATACTAAGTTTTCTTATGGTCGCGTTACCTTTCTTTAGTCAAAACCTCGATCATATGTGTTCTTTACGTAACGCCTACTTTATTTGAATCAAAATCCTAATCTTATGCGTTCAATCAAAACCTTAATGCTTTGTTTTATTTTCGGAATGACTCGTTTTGTTTTTTTTTATCAAAACACTAACCCTATCTTTCAAAACCATAATCTTTTCTTTTTCTTTCGTAAAATCTTATATCTTTCGGTCAAAACAAGAATCCTATGTTTAATTTTCTTAATAACTTCTATCTGTATGTATTTTATCAAAACCTTAATCTTATGTTTCCCAAAAGTAATATCTCCTAATTTTTAGTTTTGAATGAAAACCCTGCTCTTTGTTATCATTTTAAAATGACTCGTATTTTAGAACCAAGACTCCAAAGCCTTTCTTTTCCTTTCGAAATACCTACTATTTCTGAATGAAAACGCTAATCCTACGTTTTCTGATTGTAGTGTCACCTTTATTTAATCAAAAACTTGATCATATGTTTTCTTTTCGTAACGCCTACTATATTTGAATCAAAAGCTTAATCTTATGCTTTCAATCAAAACCGTAATGCTGTGTTTTATTTTCTGAATGTTTCGTTTTGTTTTTAATCAAAACACTAACCCTATCTTTCAAAGCCATAATCTTTTCCTTTTTCTTTCGTAAAGTGTCTTATCTTTCTGTCAAAACAAGAATCATATGTTTCATTTTGTTAATAACCTCTATGTATATGTATTTTATAAAACCCTAATCTTATGTTTTCTGATAGTAATATATCCTAATTTTTAGTTTTGATTGAAAACCGTAGTCTTTGTTGTCATTTTGAAATGACTCGTATTTTTTAACCAAGATCCCAAACCCTTTCTATTACTTTTGGAATACCTACTATTTTTTAATCAAAACCGTAATACTAAGTTTTCTTATGGTCGCGTTACCTTTCTTTAGTCAAAACCTCGATCATATGTGTTCTTTACGTAACGCCTACTTTATTTGAATCAAAATCCTAATCTTATGCGTTCAATCAAAACCTTAATGCTTTGTTTTATTTTCGGAATGACTCGTTTTGTTTTTTTTTATCAAAACACTAACCCTATCTTTCAAAACCATAATCTTTTCTTTTTCTTTCGTAAAATCTTATATCTTTCGGTCAAAACAAGAATCCTATGTTTAATTTTCTTAATAACTTCTATCTGTATGTATTTTATCAAAACCTTAATCTTATGTTTCCCAAAAGTAATATCTCCTAATTTTTAGTTTTGAATGAAAACCCTGCTCTTTGTTATCATTTTAAAATGACTCGTATTTTAGAACCAAGACTCCAAAGCCTTTCTTTTCCTTTCGAAATACCTACTATTTCTGAATGAAAACGCTAATCCTACGTTTTCTGATTGTAGTGTCACCTTTATTTAATCAAAAACTTGATCATATGTTTTCTTTTCGTAACGCCTACTATATTTGAATCAAAAGCTTAATCTTATGCTTTCAATCAAAACCGTAATGCTGTGTTTTATTTTCTGAATGTTTCGTTTTGTTTTTAATCAAAACACTAACCCTATCTTTCAAAGCCATAATCTTTTCCTTTTTCTTTCGTAAAGTGTCTTATCTTTCTGTCAAAACAAGAATCATATGTTTCATTTTGTTAATAACCTCTATGTATATGTATTTTATAAAACCCTAATCTTATGTTTTCTGATAGTAATATATCCTAATTTTTAGTTTTGATTGAAAACCGTAGTCTTTGTTGTCATTTTGAAATGACTCGTATTTTTTAACCAAGATCCCAAACCCTTTCTATTACTTTTGGAATACCTACTATTTTTTAATCAAAACCGTAATACTAAGTTTTCTTATGGTCGCGTTACCTTTCTTTAGTCAAAACCTCGATCATATGTGTTCTTTACGTAACGCCTACTTTATTTGAATCAAAATCCTAATCTTATGCGTTCAATCAAAACCTTAATGCTTTGTTTTATTTTCGGAATGACTCGTTTTGTTTTTTTTATCAAAACACTAACCCTATCTTTCAAAACCATAATCTTTTCTTTTTCTTTCGTAAAATCTTATATCTTTCGGTCAAAACAAGAATCCTATGTTTAATTTTCTTAATAACTTCTATCTGTATGTATTTTATCAAAACCTTAATCTTATGTTTCCCAAAAGTAATATCTCCTAATTTTTAGTTTTGAATGAAAACCCTGCTCTTTGTTATCATTTTAAAATGACTCGTATTTTAGAACCAAGACTCCAAAGCCTTTCTTTTCCTTTCGAAATACCTACTATTTCTGAATGAAAACGCTAATCCTACGTTTTCTGATTGTAGTGTCACCTTTATTTAATCAAAAACTTGATCATATGTTTTCTTTTCGTAACGCCTACTATATTTGAATCAAAAGCTTAATCTTATGCTTTCAATCAAAACCGTAATGCTGTGTTTTATTTTCTGAATGTTTCGTTTTGTTTTTAATCAAAACACTAACCCTATCTTTCAAAGCCATAATCTTTTCCTTTTTCTTTCGTAAAGTGTCTTATCTTTCTGTCAAAACAAGAATCATATGTTTCATTTTGTTAATAACCTCTATGTATATGTATTTAATAAAACCCTAATCTTATGTTTTCTGATAGTAATATATCCTAATTTTTAGTTTTGATTGAAAACCGTAGTCTTTGTTGTCATTTTGAAATGACTCGTATTTTTTAACCAAGATCCCAAACCCTTTCTATTACTTTTGGAATACCTACTATTTTTTAATCAAAACCGTAATACTAAGTTTTCTTATGGTCGCGTTACCTTTCTTTAGTCAAAACCTCGATCATATGTGTTCTTTACGTAACGCCTACTTTATTTGAATCAAAATCCTAATCTTATGCGTTCAATCAAAACCTTAATGCTTTGTTTTATTTTCGGAATGACTCGTTTTGTTTTTTTTATCAAAACACTAACCCTATCTTTCAAAACCATAATCTTTTCTTTTTCTTTCGTAAAATCTTATATCTTTCGGTCAAAACAAGAATCCTATGTTTAATTTTCTTAATAACTTCTATCTGTATGTATTTTATCAAAACCTTAATCTTATGTTTCCCAAAAGTAATATCTCCTAATTTTTAGTTTTGAATGAAAACCCTGGTCTTTGTTATCATTTTAAAATGACTCGTATTTTAGAACCAAGACTCCAAAGCCTTTCTTTTCCTTTCGAAATACCTACTATTTCTGAATGAAAACGCTAATCCTACGTTTTCTGATTGTAGTGTCACCTTTATTTAATCAAGAACTTGATCATATGTTTTCTTTTCGTAACGCCTACTATATTTGAATCAAAAGCTTAATCTTATGCTTTCAATCAAAACCGTAATGCTGTGTTTTATTTTCTGAATGTTTCGTTTTGTTTTTAATCAAAACACTAACCCTATCTTTCAAAGCCATAATCTTTTCCTTTTTCTTTCGTAAAGTGTCTTATCTTTCTGTCAAAACAAGAATCATATGTTTCATTTTGTTAATAACCTCTATCTATATGTATTGAATAAAACCCTAATCTTATGTTTTCTGATAGTAATATATCCTAATTTTTAGTTTTGATTGAAAACCGTAGTCTTTGTTGTCATTTTGAAATGACTCGTATTTTTTAACCAAGATCCCAAACCCTTTCTTTTACTTTTGGAATACCTACTATTTTTTAATAAAAACCGTAATACTAAGTTTTCTTATGGTCGCGTTACCTTTCTTTAGTCAAAACCTCGATCATATGTGTTCTTTACGTAACGCCTACTTTATTTGAATCAAAAGCATAATCTTATGCGTTCAATCAAAACCTTAATGCTTTGTTTTATTTTCGGAATTACTCGTTTTGTTTTTTTTATCAAAACACTAACCCTATCTTTCAAAACCATAATCTTTTCTTTTTCTTTCGTAAAATCTTCTATCTTTCGGTCAAAACAAGAATCCTATGTTTAATTTTCTTAATAACTTCTATCTGTATGTATTTTATCAAAACCTTAATCTTATGTTTCCCAAAAGTAATATCTCCTAATTTTTAGTTTTGAATGAAAACCCTGCTCTTTGTTATCATTTTAAAATGACTCGTATTTTAGAACCAAGACTCCAAAGCCTTTCTTTTCCTTTCGAAATACCTACTATTTTTGAATGAAAACGCTAATCCTACGTTTTCTGATTGTAGTGTCACCTTTATTTAATCAAAAACTTGATCATATGTTTTCTTTTCGTAACGCCTACTATATTTGAATCAAAAGCTTAATCTTATGCTTTCAATCAAAACCGTAATGCTGTGTTTTATTTTCTGAATGTTTCGTTTTGTTTTTAATCAAAACACTAACCCTATCTTTCAAAGCCATAATCTTTTCCTTTTTCTTTCGTAAAGTGTCTTATCTTTCTGTCAAAACAAGAATCATATGTTTCATTTTGTTAATAACCTCTATGTATATGTATTTATAAAACCCTAATCTTATGTTTTCTGATAGTAATATATCCTAATTTTTAGTTTTGATTGAAAACCGTAGTCTTTGTTGTCATTTTGAAATGACTCGTATTTTTTAACCAAGATCCCAAACCCTTTCTATTACTTTTGGAATACCTACTATTTTTTAATCAAAACCGTAATACTAAGTTTTCTTATGGTCGCGTTACCTTTCTTTAGTCAAAACCTCGATCATATGTGTTCTTTACGTAACGCCTACTTTATTTGAATCAAAATCCTAATCTTATGCGTTCAATCAAAACCTTAATGCTTTGTTTTATTTTCGGAATGACTCGTTTTGTTTTTTTTTATCAAAACACTAACCCTATCTTTCAAAACCATAATCTTTTCTTTTTCTTTCGTAAAATCTTATATCTTTCGGTCAAAACAAGAATCCTATGTTTAATTTTCTTAATAACTTCTATCTGTATGTATTTTATCAAAACCTTAATCTTATGTTTCCCAAAAGTAATATCTCCTAATTTTTAGTTTTGAATGAAAACCCTGGTCTTTGTTATCATTTTAAAATGACTCGTATTTTAGAACCAAGACTCCAAAGCCTTTCTTTTCCTTTCGAAATACCTACTATTTCTGAATGAAAACGCTAATCCTACGTTTTCTGATTGTAGTGTCACCTTTATTTAATCAAAAACTTGATCATATGTTTTCTTTTCGTAACGCCTACTATATTTGAATCAAAAGCTTAATCTTATGCTTTCAATCAAAACCGTAATGCTGTGTTTTATTTTCTGAATGTTTCGTTTTGTTTTTAATCAAAACACTAACCCTATCTTTCAAAGCCATAATCTTTTCCTTTTTCTTTCGTAAAGTGTCTTATCTTTCTGTCAAAACAAGAATCATATGTTTCATTTTGTTAATAACCTCTATCTATATGTATTTAATAAAACCCTAATCTTATGTTTTCTGATAGTAATATATCCTAATTTTTAGTTTTGATTGAAAACCGTAGTCTTTGTTGTCATTTTGAAATGACTCGTATTTTTTAACCAAGATCCCAAACCCTTTCTTTTACTTTTGGAATACCTACTATTTTTTAATCAAAACCGTAATACTAAGTTTTCTTATGGTCGCGTTACCTTTCTTTAGTCAAAACCTCGATCATATGTGTTCTTTACGTAACGCCTACTTTATTTGAATCAAAAGCCTAATCTTATGCGTTCAATCAAAACCTTAATGCTTTGTTTTATTTTCGGAATGACTCGTTTTGTTTTTTTATCAAAACACTAACCCTATCTTTCAAAACCATAATCTTTTCTTTTTCTTTCGTAAAATCTTCTATCTTTCGGTCAAAACAAGAATCCTATGTTTAATTTTCTTAATAACTTCTATCTGTATGTATTTTATCAAAACCTTAATCTTATGTTTCCCAAAAGTAATATCTCCTAATTTTTAGTTTTGAATGAAAACCCTGGTCTTTGTTATCATTTTAAAATGACTCGTATTTTAGAACCAAGACTCCAAAGCCTTTCTTTTCCTTTCGAAATACCTACTATTTCTGAATGAAAACGCTAATCCTACGTTTTCTGATTGTAGTGTCACCTTTATTTAATCAAAAACTTGATCATATGTTTTCTTTTCGTAACGCCTACTATATTTGAATCAAAAGCTTAATCTTATGCTTTCAATCAAAACCGTAATGCTGTGTTTTATTTTCTGAATGTTTCGTTTTGTTTTTAATCAAAACACTAACCCTATCTTTCAAAGCCATAATCTTTTCCTTTTTCTTTCGTAAAGTGTCTTATCTTTCTGTCAAAACAAGAATCATATGTTTCATTTTGTTAATAACCTCTATCTATATGTATTGAATAAAACCCTAATCTTATGTTTTCTGATAGTAATATATCCTAATTTTTAGTTTTGATTGAAAACCGTAGTCTTTGTTGTCATTTTGAAATGACTCGTATTTTTTAACCAAGATCCCAAACCCTTTCTTTTACTTTTGGAATACCTACTATTTTTTAATCAAAACCGTAATACTAAGTTTTCTTATGGTCGCGTTACCTTTCTTTAGTCAAAACCTCGATCATATGTGTTCTTTACGTAACGCCTACTTTATTTGAATCAAAAGCCTAATCTTATGCGTTCAATCAAAACCTTAATGCTTTGTTTTATTTTCGGAATTACTCGTTTTGTTTTTTTTATCAAAACACTAACCCTATCTTTCAAAACCATAATCTTTTCTTTTTCTTTCGTAAAATCTTCTATCTTTCGGTCAAAACAAGAATCCTATGTTTAATTTTCTTAATAACTTCTATCTGTATGTATTTTATCAAAACCTTAATCTTATGTTTCCTAAAAGTAATATCTCCTAATTTTTAGTTTTGAATGAAAACCCTGGTCTTTGTTATCATTTTAAAATGACTCGTATTTTTGAACCAAGACACCAAAGCCTTTCTTTTCCTTTCGAAATACCTACTATTTTTGAATGAAAACCCTAATCCTAAGTTTTCTGATTGTAGTGTCACCTTTATTTAATCAAAAACTTGATCATATGTTTTCTTTTCGTAACGCCTACTATATTTGAATCAAAAGCTTAATCTTATGCTTTCAATCAAAACCGTAATGCTGTGTTTTATTTTCTGAATGTTTCGTTTTGTTTTTAATCAAAACACTAACCCTATCTTTCAAAGCCATAATCTTTTCCTTTTTCTTTCGTAAAGTGTCTTATCTTTCTGTCAAAACAAGAATCATATGTTTCATTTTGTTAATAACCTCTATCTATATGTATTTAATAAAACCCTAATCTTATGTTTTCTGATAGTAATATATCCTAATTTTTAGTTTTGATTGAAAACCGTAGTCTTTGTTGTCATTTTGAAATGACTCGTATTTTTTAACCAAGATCCCAAACCCTTTCTTTTACTTTTGGAATACCTACTATTTTTTAATCAAAACCGTAATACTAAGTTTTCTTATGGTAGCGTCACCTTTCTTTAGTCAAAACCTCGATCATATGTGTTCTTTACGTAACGCCTACTTTATTTGAATCAAAAGCCTAATCTTATGCGTTCAATCAAAACCTTAATGCTTTGTTTTATTTTCGGAATGTCTCGTTTTGTTTTTTTTATCAAAACACTAACCCTATCTTTCAAAACCATAATCTTTTCTTTTTCTTTCGTAAAATCTTCTATCTTTCGGTCAAAACAAGAATCCTATGTTTCATTTTCTTAATAACTTCTATCTGTATGTATTTAATCAAAACCTAATCTTATGTTTCCTAAAAGTAATATCTCCTAATTTTTAGTTTTGAATGAAAACCCTGGTCTTTGTTATCATTTTAAAATGACTCGTATTTTTGAACCAAGACACCAAAGCCTTTCTTTTCCTTTCGAAATACCTACTATTTTTGAATCAAAACCCTAATCCTAAGTTTTCTGATTGTAGTGTCACCTTTATTTAATCAAAAACTTGATCATATGTTTTCTTTTCGTAACGCCTACTATATTTGAATCAAAAGCTTAATCTTATGCTTTCAATCAAAACCGTAATGCTGTGTTTTATTTTCTGAATGTTTCGTTTTGTTTTTAATCAAAACACTAACCCTATCTTTCAAAGCCATAATCTTTTCCTTTTTCTTTCGTAAAGTCTCTTATCTTTCTGTCAAAACAAGAATCATATGTTTCATTTTCTTAATAACCTCTATCTATATGTATTTAATAAAACCCTAATCTTATGTTTTCTGATAGTAATATATCCTAATTTTTAGTTTTGATTGAAAACCGTAGTCTTTGTTGTCATTTTGAAATGACTCGTATTTTTTAACCAAGATCCCAAACCCTTTCTTTTACTTTTGGAATACCTACTATTTTTTAATCAAAACCCTAATACTAAGTTTTCTTATGGTCGCGTCACCTTTCTTTAGTCAAAACCTCGATCATATGTGTTCTTTACGTAACGCCTACTTTATTTGAATCAAAAGCCTAATCTTATGCTTTCAATCAAAACCTTAATGCTTTGTTTTATTTTCGGAATGTCTCGTTTTGTTTTTTTATCAAAACACTAACCCTATCTTTCAAAACCATAATCTTTTCTTTTTCTTTCGTAAAATCTTCTATCTTTCGGTCAAAACAAGAATCCTATGTTTCATTTTCTTAATAACTTCTATCTGTATGTATTTAATCAAAACCCTAATCTTATGTTTCCTAAAAGTAATATCTCCTAATTTTTAGTTTTGAATGAAAACCCTGGTCTTTGTTATCATTTTAAAATGACTCGTATTTTTGAACCAAGACACCAAAGCCTTTCTTTTCCTTTCGAATACCTACTATTTTTGAATGAAAACCCTAATCCTAAGTTTTCTGATTGTAGTGTCACCTTTATTTAATCAAAAACTTGATCATATGTTTTCTTTTCGTAACGCCTACTATATTTGAATCAAAAGCTTAATCTTATGCTTTCAATCAAAACCGTAATGCTGTGTTTTATTTTCTGAATGTTTCGTTTTGTTTTTAATCAAAACACTAACCCTATCTTTCAAAGCCATAATCTTTTCCTTTTTCTTTCGTAAAGTCTCTTATCTTTCTGTCAAAACAAGAATCATATGTTTCATTTTGTTAATAACCTCTATCTATATGTATTTAATAAAACCCTAATCTTATGTTTTCTGATAGTAATATATCCTAATTTTTAGTTTTGATTGAAAACCGTAGTCTTTGTTGTCATTTTGAAATGACTCGTATTTTTTAACCAAGATCCCAAACCCTTTCTTTTACTTTTGGAATACCTACTATTTTTTAATCAAAACCCTAATACTAAGTTTTCTTATGGTAGCGTCACCTTTCTTTAGTCAAAACCTCGATCATATGTGTTCTTTACGTAACGCCTACTTTATTTGAATCAAAAGCCTAATCTTATGCTTTCAATCAAAACCTTAATGCTTTGTTTTATTTTCGGAATGTCTCGTTTTGTTTTTTTATCAAAACACTAACCCTATCTTTCAAAACCATAATCTTTTCTTTTTCTTTCGTAAAATCTTCTATCTTTCGGTCAAAACAAGAATCCTATGTTTCATTTTCTTAATAACTTCTATCTGTATGTATTTAATCAAAACCCTAATCTTATGTTTCCTAAAAGTAATATCTCCTAATTTTTAGTTTTGAATGAAAACCCTGGTCTTTGTTATCATTTTAAAATGACTCGTATTTTTGAACCAAGACACCAAAGCCTTTCTTTTCCTTTCGGAATACCTACTATTTTTGAATCAAAACCCTAATCCTAAGTTTTCTGATTGTAGTGTCACCTTTCTTTAATCAAAAACTTGATCATATGTTTTCTTTTCGTAACGCCTACTATATTTGAATCAAAAGCTTAATCTTATGCTTTCAATCAAAACCCTAATGCTGTGTTTTATTTTCTGAATGTTTCGTTTTGTTTTTAATCAAAACACTAACCCTATCTTTCAAAGCCATAATCTTTTTCTTTTTCTTTCGTAAAGTCTCTTATCTTTCGGTCAAAACAAGAATCATATGTTTCATTTTCTTAATAACCTCTATCTATATGTATTTAATAAAACCCTAATCTTATGTTTTCTGATAGTAATATATCCTAATTTTTAGTTTTGATTGAAAACCGTAGTCTTTGTTGTCATTTTGAAATGACTCGTATTTTTTAACCAAGATCCCAAACCCTTTCTTTTACTTTTGGAATACCTACTATTTTTTAATCAAAACCCTAATACTAAGTTTTCTTATGGTAGCGTCACCTTTCTTTAGTCAAAACCTCGATCATATGTGTTCTTTACGTAACGCCTACTTTATTTGAATCAAAAGCCTAATCTTATGCTTTCAATCAAAACCTTAATGCTTTGTTTTATTTTCGGAATGTCTCGTTTTGTTTTTTTATCAAAACACTAACCCTATCTTTCAAAACCATAATCTTTTCTTTTTCTTTCGTAAAATCTTCTATCTTTCGGTCAAAACAAGAATCCTATGTTTCATTTTCTTAATAACTTCTATCTGTATGTATTTAATCAAAACCCTAATCTTATGTTTCCTAAAAGTAATATCTCCTAATTTTTAGTTTTGAATGAAAACCCTGGTCTTTGTTATCATTTTAAAATGACTCGTATTTTTGAACCAAGACACCAAAGCCTTTCTTTTCCTTTCGGAATACCTACTATTTTTGAATCAAAACCCTAATCCTAAGTTTTCTGATTGTAGTGTCACCTTTCTTTAATCAAAAACTTGATCATATGTTTTCTTTTCGTAACGCCTACTATATTTGAATCAAAAGCTTAATCTTATGCTTTCAATCAAAACCCTAATGCTGTGTTTTATTTTCTGAATGTTTCGTTTTGTTTTTAATCAAAACACTAACCCTATCTTTCAAAGCCATAATCTTTTTCTTTTTCTTTCGTAAAGTCTCTTATCTTTCGGTCAAAACAAGAATCATATGTTTCATTTTCTTAATAACCTCTATCTATATGTATTTAATAAAACCCTAATCTTATGTTTTCTGATAGTAATATATCCTAATTTTTAGTTTTGATTGAAAACCGTAGTCTTTGTTGTCATTTTGAAATGACTCGTATTTTTTAACCAAGATCCCAAACCCTTTCTTTTACTTTTGGAATACCTACTATTTTTTAATCAAAACCCTAATACTAAGTTTTCTTATGGTAGCGTCACCTTTCTTTAGTCAAAACCTCGATCATATGTGTTCTTTACGTAACGCCTACTTTATTTGAATCAAAAGCCTAATCTTATGCTTTCAATCAAAACCTTAATGCTTTGTTTTATTTTCGGAATGTCTCGTTTTGTTTTTTTATCAAAACACTAACCCTATCTTTCAAAACCATAATCTTTTCTTTTTCTTTCGTAAAATCTTCTATCTTTCGGTCAAAACAAGAATCCTATGTTTCATTTTCTTAATAACTTCTATCTGTATGTATTTAATCAAAACCCTAATCTTATGTTTCCTAAAAGTAATATCTCCTAATTTTTAGTTTTGAATGAAAACCCTGGTCTTTGTTATCATTTTAAAATGACTCGTATTTTTGAACCAAGACACCAAAGCCTTTCTTTTCCTTTCGGAATACCTACTATTTTTGAATCAAAACCCTAATCCTAAGTTTTCTGATTGTAGTGTCACCTTTCTTTAATCAAAAACTTGATCATATGTTTTCTTTTCGTAACGCCTACTATATTTGAATCAAAAGCTTAATCTTATGCTTTCAATCAAAACCCTAATGCTGTGTTTTATTTTCTGAATGTTTCGTTTTGTTTTTAATCAAAACACTAACCCTATCTTTCAAAGCCATAATCTTTTTCTTTTTCTTTCGTAAAGTCTCTTATCTTTCGGTCAAAACAAGAATCATATGTTTCATTTTCTTAATAACCTCTATCTATATGTATTTAATAAAACCCTAATCTTATGTTTTCTGATAGTAATATATCCTAATTTTTAGTTTTGATTGAAAACCGTAGTCTTTGTTGTCATTTTGAAATGACTCGTATTTTTTAACCAAGATCCCAAACCCTTTCTTTTACTTTTGGAATACCTACTATTTTTTAATCAAAACCCTAATACTAAGTTTTCTTATGGTAGCGTCACCTTTCTTTAGTCAAAACCTCGATCATATGTGTTCTTTACGTAACGCCTACTTTATTTGAATCAAAAGCCTAATCTTATGCTTTCAATCAAAACCTTAATGCTTTGTTTTATTTTCGGAATGTCTCGTTTTGTTTTTTATCAAAACACTAACCCTATCTTTCAAAACCATAATCTTTTCTTTTTCTTTCGTAAAATCTTCTATCTTTCGGTCAAAACAAGAATCCTATGTTTCATTTTCTTAATAACTTCTATCTGTATGTATTTAATCAAAACCCTAATCTTATGTTTCCTAAAAGTAATATCTCCTAATTTTTAGTTTTGAATGAAAACCCTGGTCTTTGTTATCATTTTAAAATGACTCGTATTTTTGAACCAAGACACCAAAGCCTTTCTTTTCCTTTCGGAATACCTACTATTTTTGAATCAAAACCCTAATCCTAAGTTTTCTGATTGTAGTGTCACCTTTCTTTAATCAAAAACTTGATCATATGTTTTCTTTTCGTAACGCCTACTATATTTGAATCAAAAGCTTAATCTTATGCTTTCAATCAAAACCCTAATGCTGTGTTTTATTTTCTGAATGTTTCGTTTTGTTTTTAATCAAAACACTAACCCTATCTTTCAAAGCCATAATCTTTTTCTTTTTCTTTCGTAAAGTCTCTTATCTTTCGGTCAAAACAAGAATCATATGTTTCATTTTCTTAATAACCTCTATCTATATGTATTTAATAAAACCCTAATCTTATGTTTTCTGATAGTAATATATCCTAATTTTTAGTTTTGATTGAAAACCGTAGTCTTTGTTGTCATTTTGAAATGACTCGTATTTTTTAACCAAGATCCCAAACCCTTTCTTTTACTTTTGGAATACCTACTATTTTTTAATCAAAACCCTAATACTAAGTTTTCTTATGGTAGCGTCACCTTTCTTTAGTCAAAACCTCGATCATATGTGTTCTTTACGTAACGCCTACTTTATTTGAATCAAAAGCCTAATCTTATGCTTTCAATCAAAACCTTAATGCTTTGTTTTATTTTCGGAATGTCTCGTTTTGTTTTTTTATCAAAACACTAACCCTATCTTTCAAAACCATAATCTTTTCTTTTTCTTTCGTAAAATCTTCTATCTTTCGGTCAAAACAAGAATCCTATGTTTCATTTTCTTAATAACTTCTATCTGTATGTATTTAATCAAAACCCTAATCTTATGTTTCCTAAAAGTAATATCTCCTAATTTTTAGTTTTGAATGAAAACCCTGGTCTTTGTTATCATTTTAAAATGACTCGTATTTTTGAACCAAGACACCAAAGCCTTTCTTTTCCTTTCGGAATACCTACTATTTTTGAATCAAAACCCTAATCCTAAGTTTTCTGATTGTAGTGTCACCTTTCTTTAATCAAAAACTTGATCATATGTTTTCTTTTCGTAACGCCTACTATATTTGAATCAAAAGCTTAATCTTATGCTTTCAATCAAAACCCTAATGCTGTGTTTTATTTTCTGAATGTTTCGTTTTGTTTTTAATCAAAACACTAACCCTATCTTTCAAAGCCATAATCTTTTTCTTTTTCTTTCGTAAAGTCTCTTATCTTTCGGTCAAAACAAGAATCATATGTTTCATTTTCTTAATAACCTCTATCTATATGTATTTAATAAAACCCTAATCTTATGTTTTCTGATAGTAATATATCCTAATTTTTAGTTTTGATTGAAAACCGTAGTCTTTGTTGTCATTTTGAAATGACTCGTATTTTTTAACCAAGATCCCAAACCCTTTCTTTTACTTTTGGAATACCTACTATTTTTTAATCAAAACCCTAATACTAAGTTTTCTTATGGTAGCGTCACCTTTCTTTAGTCAAAACCTCGATCATATGTGTTCTTTACGTAACGCCTACTTTATTTGAATCAAAAGCCTAATCTTATGCTTTCAATCAAAACCTTAATGCTTTGTTTTATTTTCGGAATGTCTCGTTTTGTTTTTTTATCAAAACACTAACCCTATCTTTCAAAACCATAATCTTTTCTTTTTCTTTCGTAAAATCTTCTATCTTTCGGTCAAAACAAGAATCCTATGTTTCATTTTCTTAATAACTTCTATCTGTATGTATTTAATCAAAACCCTAATCTTATGTTTCCTAAAAGTAATATCTCCTAATTTTTAGTTTTGAATGAAAACCCTGGTCTTTGTTATCATTTTAAAATGACTCGTATTTTTGAACCAAGACACCAAAGCCTTTCTTTTCCTTTCGGAATACCTACTATTTTTGAATCAAAACCCTAATCCTAAGTTTTCTGATTGTAGTGTCACCTTTCTTTAATCAAAAACTTGATCATATGTTTTCTTTTCGTAACGCCTACTATATTTGAATCAAAAGCTTAATCTTATGCTTTCAATCAAAACCCTAATGCTGTGTTTTATTTTCTGAATGTTTCGTTTTGTTTTTAATCAAAACACTAACCCTATCTTTCAAAGCCATAATCTTTTTCTTTTTCTTTCGTAAAGTCTCTTATCTTTCGGTCAAAACAAGAATCATATGTTTCATTTTCTTAATAACCTCTATCTATATGTATTTAATAAAACCCTAATCTTATGTTTTCTGATAGTAATATATCCTAATTTTTAGTTTTGATTGAAAACCGTAGTCTTTGTTGTCATTTTGAAATGACTCGTATTTTTTAACCAAGATCCCAAACCCTTTCTTTTACTTTTGGAATACCTACTATTTTTTAATCAAAACCCTAATACTAAGTTTTCTTATGGTAGCGTCACCTTTCTTTAGTCAAAACCTCGATCATATGTGTTCTTTACGTAACGCCTACTTTATTTGAATCAAAAGCCTAATCTTATGCTTTCAATCAAAACCTTAATGCTTTGTTTTATTTTCGGAATGTCTCGTTTTGTTTTTTTATCAAAACACTAACCCTATCTTTCAAAACCATAATCTTTTCTTTTTCTTTCGTAAAATCTTCTATCTTTCGGTCAAAACAAGAATCCTATGTTTCATTTTCTTAATAACTTCTATCTGTATGTATTTAATCAAAACCCTAATCTTATGTTTCCTAAAAGTAATATCTCCTAATTTTTAGTTTTGAATGAAAACCCTGGTCTTTGTTATCATTTTAAAATGACTCGTATTTTTGAACCAAGACACCAAAGCCTTTCTTTTCCTTTCGGAATACCTACTATTTTTGAATCAAAACCCTAATCCTAAGTTTTCTGATTGTAGTGTCACCTTTCTTTAATCAAAAACTTGATCATATGTTTTCTTTTCGTAACGCCTACTATATTTGAATCAAAAGCTTAATCTTATGCTTTCAATCAAAACCCTAATGCTGTGTTTTATTTTCTGAATGTTTCGTTTTGTTTTTAATCAAAACACTAACCCTATCTTTCAAAGCCATAATCTTTTTCTTTTTCTTTCGTAAAGTCTCTTATCTTTCGGTCAAAACAAGAATCATATGTTTCATTTTCTTAATAACCTCTATCTATATGTATTTAATAAAACCCTAATCTTATGTTTTCTGATAGTAATATATCCTAATTTTTAGTTTTGATTGAAAACCGTAGTCTTTGTTGTCATTTTGAAATGACTCGTATTTTTTAACCAAGATCCCAAACCCTTTCTTTTACTTTTGGAATACCTACTATTTTTTAATCAAAACCCTAATACTAAGTTTTCTTATGGTAGCGTCACCTTTCTTTAGTCAAAACCTCGATCATATGTGTTCTTTACGTAACGCCTACTTTATTTGAATCAAAAGCCTAATCTTATGCTTTCAATCAAAACCTTAATGCTTTGTTTTATTTTCGGAATGTCTCGTTTTGTTTTTTTATCAAAACACTAACCCTATCTTTCAAAACCATAATCTTTTCTTTTTCTTTCGTAAAATCTTCTATCTTTCGGTCAAAACAAGAATCCTATGTTTCATTTTCTTAATAACTTCTATCTGTATGTATTTAATCAAAACCCTAATCTTATGTTTCCTAAAAGTAATATCTCCTAATTTTTAGTTTTGAATGAAAACCCTGGTCTTTGTTATCATTTTAAAATGACTCGTATTTTTGAACCAAGACACCAAAGCCTTTCTTTTCCTTTCGGAATACCTACTATTTTTGAATCAAAACCCTAATCCTAAGTTTTCTGATTGTAGTGTCACCTTTCTTTAATCAAAAACTTGATCATATGTTTTCTTTTCGTAACGCCTACTATATTTGAATCAAAAGCTTAATCTTATGCTTTCAATCAAAACCCTAATGCTGTGTTTTATTTTCTGAATGTTTCGTTTTGTTTTTAATCAAAACACTAACCCTATCTTTCAAAGCCATAATCTTTTTCTTTTTCTTTCGTAAAGTCTCTTATCTTTCGGTCAAAACAAGAATCATATGTTTCATTTTCTTAATAACCTCTATCTATATGTATTTAATAAAACCCTAATCTTATGTTTTCTGATAGTAATATATCCTAATTTTTAGTTTTGATTGAAAACCGTAGTCTTTGTTGTCATTTTGAAATGACTCGTATTTTTTAACCAAGATCCCAAACCCTTTCTTTTACTTTTGGAATACCTACTATTTTTTAATCAAAACCCTAATACTAAGTTTTCTTATGGTAGCGTCACCTTTCTTTAGTCAAAACCTCGATCATATGTGTTCTTTACGTAACGCCTACTTTATTTGAATCAAAAGCCTAATCTTATGCTTTCAATCAAAACCTTAATGCTTTGTTTTATTTTCGGAATGTCTCGTTTTGTTTTTTTATCAAAACACTAACCCTATCTTTCAAAACCATAATCTTTTCTTTTTCTTTCGTAAAATCTTCTATCTTTCGGTCAAAACAAGAATCCTATGTTTCATTTTCTTAATAACTTCTATCTGTATGTATTTAATCAAAACCCTAATCTTATGTTTCCTAAAAGTAATATCTCCTAATTTTTAGTTTTGAATGAAAACCCTGGTCTTTGTTATCATTTTAAAATGACTCGTATTTTTGAACCAAGACACCAAAGCCTTTCTTTTCCTTTCGGAATACCTACTATTTTTGAATCAAAACCCTAATCCTAAGTTTTCTGATTGTAGTGTCACCTTTCTTTAATCAAAAACTTGATCATATGTTTTCTTTTCGTAACGCCTACTATATTTGAATCAAAAGCTTAATCTTATGCTTTCAATCAAAACCCTAATGCTGTGTTTTATTTTCTGAATGTTTCGTTTTGTTTTTAATCAAAACACTAACCCTATCTTTCAAAGCCATAATCTTTTTCTTTTTCTTTCGTAAAGTCTCTTATCTTTCGGTCAAAACAAGAATCATATGTTTCATTTTCTTAATAACCTCTATCTATATGTATTTAATAAAACCCTAATCTTATGTTTTCTGATAGTAATATATCCTAATTTTTAGTTTTGATTGAAAACCGTAGTCTTTGTTGTCATTTTGAAATGACTCGTATTTTTTAACCAAGATCCCAAACCCTTTCTTTTACTTTTGGAATACCTACTATTTTTTAATCAAAACCCTAATACTAAGTTTTCTTATGGTAGCGTCACCTTTCTTTAGTCAAAACCTCGATCATATGTGTTCTTTACGTAACGCCTACTTTATTTGAATCAAAAGCCTAATCTTATGCTTTCAATCAAAACCTTAATGCTTTGTTTTATTTTCGGAATGTCTCGTTTTGTTTTTTATCAAAACACTAACCCTATCTTTCAAAACCATAATCTTTTCTTTTTCTTTCGTAAAATCTTCTATCTTTCGGTCAAAACAAGAATCCTATGTTTCATTTTCTTAATAACTTCTATCTGTATGTATTTAATCAAAACCCTAATCTTATGTTTCCTAAAAGTAATATCTCCTAATTTTTAGTTTTGAATGAAAACCCTGGTCTTTGTTATCATTTTAAAATGACTCGTATTTTTGAACCAAGACACCAAAGCCTTTCTTTTCCTTTCGGAATACCTACTATTTTTGAATCAAAACCCTAATCCTAAGTTTTCTGATTGTAGTGTCACCTTTCTTTAATCAAAAACTTGATCATATGTTTTCTTTTCGTAACGCCTACTATATTTGAATCAAAAGCTTAATCTTATGCTTTCAATCAAAACCCTAATGCTGTGTTTTATTTTCTGAATGTTTCGTTTTGTTTTTAATCAAAACACTAACCCTATCTTTCAAAGCCATAATCTTTTTCTTTTTCTTTCGTAAAGTCTCTTATCTTTCGGTCAAAACAAGAATCATATGTTTCATTTTCTTAATAACCTCTATCTATATGTATTTAATAAAACCCTAATCTTATGTTTTCTGATAGTAATATATCCTAATTTTTAGTTTTGATTGAAAACCGTAGTCTTTGTTGTCATTTTGAAATGACTCGTATTTTTTAACCAAGATCCCAAACCCTTTCTTTTACTTTTGGAATACCTACTATTTTTTAATCAAAACCCTAATACTAAGTTTTCTTATGGTAGCGTCACCTTTCTTTAGTCAAAACCTCGATCATATGTGTTCTTTACGTAACGCCTACTTTATTTGAATCAAAAGCCTAATCTTATGCTTTCAATCAAAACCTTAATGCTTTGTTTTATTTTCGGAATGTCTCGTTTTGTTTTTTTATCAAAACACTAACCCTATCTTTCAAAACCATAATCTTTTCTTTTTCTTTCGTAAAATCTTCTATCTTTCGGTCAAAACAAGAATCCTATGTTTCATTTTCTTAATAACTTCTATCTGTATGTATTTAATCAAAACCCTAATCTTATGTTTCCTAAAAGTAATATCTCCTAATTTTTAGTTTTGAATGAAAACCCTGGTCTTTGTTATCATTTTAAAATGACTCGTATTTTTGAACCAAGACACCAAAGCCTTTCTTTTCCTTTCGGAATACCTACTATTTTTGAATCAAAACCCTAATCCTAAGTTTTCTGATTGTAGTGTCACCTTTCTTTAATCAAAAACTTGATCATATGTTTTCTTTTCGTAACGCCTACTATATTTGAATCAAAAGCTTAATCTTATGCTTTCAATCAAAACCCTAATGCTGTGTTTTATTTTCTGAATGTTTCGTTTTGTTTTTAATCAAAACACTAACCCTATCTTTCAAAGCCATAATCTTTTTCTTTTTCTTTCGTAAAGTCTCTTATCTTTCGGTCAAAACAAGAATCATATGTTTCATTTTCTTAATAACCTCTATCTATATGTATTTAATAAAACCCTAATCTTATGTTTTCTGATAGTAATATATCCTAATTTTTAGTTTTGATTGAAAACCGTAGTCTTTGTTGTCATTTTGAAATGACTCGTATTTTTTAACCAAGATCCCAAACCCTTTCTTTTACTTTTGGAATACCTACTATTTTTTAATCAAAACCCTAATACTAAGTTTTCTTATGGTAGCGTCACCTTTCTTTAGTCAAAACCTCGATCATATGTGTTCTTTACGTAACGCCTACTTTATTTGAATCAAAAGCCTAATCTTATGCTTTCAATCAAAACCTTAATGCTTTGTTTTATTTTCGGAATGTCTCGTTTTGTTTTTTTATCAAAACACTAACCCTATCTTTCAAAACCATAATCTTTTCTTTTTCTTTCGTAAAATCTTCTATCTTTCGGTCAAAACAAGAATCCTATGTTTCATTTTCTTAATAACTTCTATCTGTATGTATTTAATCAAAACCCTAATCTTATGTTTCCTAAAAGTAATATCTCCTAATTTTTAGTTTTGAATGAAAACCCTGGTCTTTGTTATCATTTTAAAATGACTCGTATTTTTGAACCAAGACACCAAAGCCTTTCTTTTCCTTTCGGAATACCTACTATTTTTGAATCAAAACCCTAATCCTAAGTTTTCTGATTGTAGTGTCACCTTTCTTTAATCAAAAACTTGATCATATGTTTTCTTTTCGTAACGCCTACTATATTTGAATCAAAAGCTTAATCTTATGCTTTCAATCAAAACCCTAATGCTGTGTTTTATTTTCTGAATGTTTCGTTTTGTTTTTAATCAAAACACTAACCCTATCTTTCAAAGCCATAATCTTTTTCTTTTTCTTTCGTAAAGTCTCTTATCTTTCGGTCAAAACAAGAATCATATGTTTCATTTTCTTAATAACCTCTATCTATATGTATTTAATAAAACCCTAATCTTATGTTTTCTGATAGTAATATATCCTAATTTTTAGTTTTGATTGAAAACCGTAGTCTTTGTTGTCATTTTGAAATGACTCGTATTTTTTAACCAAGATCCCAAACCCTTTCTTTTACTTTTGGAATACCTACTATTTTTTAATCAAAACCCTAATACTAAGTTTTCTTATGGTAGCGTCACCTTTCTTTAGTCAAAACCTCGATCATATGTGTTCTTTACGTAACGCCTACTTTATTTGAATCAAAAGCCTAATCTTATGCTTTCAATCAAAACCTTAATGCTTTGTTTTATTTTCGGAATGTCTCGTTTTGTTTTTTTATCAAAACACTAACCCTATCTTTCAAAACCATAATCTTTTCTTTTTCTTTCGTAAAATCTTCTATCTTTCGGTCAAAACAAGAATCCTATGTTTCATTTTCTTAATAACTTCTATCTGTATGTATTTAATCAAAACCCTAATCTTATGTTTCCTAAAAGTAATATCTCCTAATTTTTAGTTTTGAATGAAAACCCTGGTCTTTGTTATCATTTTAAAATGACTCGTATTTTTGAACCAAGACACCAAAGCCTTTCTTTTCCTTTCGGAATACCTACTATTTTTGAATCAAAACCCTAATCCTAAGTTTTCTGATTGTAGTGTCACCTTTCTTTAATCAAAAACTTGATCATATGTTTTCTTTTCGTAACGCCTACTATATTTGAATCAAAAGCTTAATCTTATGCTTTCAATCAAAACCCTAATGCTGTGTTTTATTTTCTGAATGTTTCGTTTTGTTTTTAATCAAAACACTAACCCTATCTTTCAAAGCCATAATCTTTTTCTTTTTCTTTCGTAAAGTCTCTTATCTTTCGGTCAAAACAAGAATCATATGTTTCATTTTCTTAATAACCTCTATCTATATGTATTTAATAAAACCCTAATCTTATGTTTTCTGATAGTAATATATCCTAATTTTTAGTTTTGATTGAAAACCGTAGTCTTTGTTGTCATTTTGAAATGACTCGTATTTTTTAACCAAGATCCCAAACCCTTTCTTTTACTTTTGGAATACCTACTATTTTTTAATCAAAACCCTAATACTAAGTTTTCTTATGGTAGCGTCACCTTTCTTTAGTCAAAACCTCGATCATATGTGTTCTTTACGTAACGCCTACTTTATTTGAATCAAAAGCCTAATCTTATGCTTTCAATCAAAACCTTAATGCTTTGTTTTATTTTCGGAATGTCTCGTTTTGTTTTTTTATCAAAACACTAACCCTATCTTTCAAAACCATAATCTTTTCTTTTTCTTTCGTAAAATCTTCTATCTTTCGGTCAAAACAAGAATCCTATGTTTCATTTTCTTAATAACTTCTATCTGTATGTATTTAATCAAAACCCTAATCTTATGTTTCCTAAAAGTAATATCTCCTAATTTTTAGTTTTGAATGAAAACCCTGGTCTTTGTTATCATTTTAAAATGACTCGTATTTTTGAACCAAGACACCAAAGCCTTTCTTTTCCTTTCGGAATACCTACTATTTTTGAATCAAAACCCTAATCCTAAGTTTTCTGATTGTAGTGTCACCTTTCTTTAATCAAAAACTTGATCATATGTTTTCTTTTCGTAACGCCTACTATATTTGAATCAAAAGCTTAATCTTATGCTTTCAATCAAAACCCTAATGCTGTGTTTTATTTTCTGAATGTTTCGTTTTGTTTTTAATCAAAACACTAACCCTATCTTTCAAAGCCATAATCTTTTTCTTTTTCTTTCGTAAAGTCTCTTATCTTTCGGTCAAAACAAGAATCATATGTTTCATTTTCTTAATAACCTCTATCTATATGTATTTAATAAAACCCTAATCTTATGTTTTCTGATAGTAATATATCCTAATTTTTAGTTTTGATTGAAAACCGTAGTCTTTGTTGTCATTTTGAAATGACTCGTATTTTTTAACCAAGATCCCAAACCCTTTCTTTTACTTTTGGAATACCTACTATTTTTTAATCAAAACCCTAATACTAAGTTTTCTTATGGTAGCGTCACCTTTCTTTAGTCAAAACCTCGATCATATGTGTTCTTTACGTAACGCCTACTTTATTTGAATCAAAAGCCTAATCTTATGCTTTCAATCAAAACCTTAATGCTTTGTTTTATTTTCGGAATGTCTCGTTTTGTTTTTTTATCAAAACACTAACCCTATCTTTCAAAACCATAATCTTTTCTTTTTCTTTCGTAAAATCTTCTATCTTTCGGTCAAAACAAGAATCCTATGTTTCATTTTCTTAATAACTTCTATCTGTATGTATTTAATCAAAACCCTAATCTTATGTTTCCTAAAAGTAATATCTCCTAATTTTTAGTTTTGAATGAAAACCCTGGTCTTTGTTATCATTTTAAAATGACTCGTATTTTTGAACCAAGACACCAAAGCCTTTCTTTTCCTTTCGGAATACCTACTATTTTTGAATCAAAACCCTAATCCTAAGTTTTCTGATTGTAGTGTCACCTTTCTTTAATCAAAAACTTGATCATATGTTTTCTTTTCGTAACGCCTACTATATTTGAATCAAAAGCTTAATCTTATGCTTTCAATCAAAACCCTAATGCTGTGTTTTATTTTCTGAATGTTTCGTTTTGTTTTTAATCAAAACACTAACCCTATCTTTCAAAGCCATAATCTTTTTCTTTTTCTTTCGTAAAGTCTCTTATCTTTCGGTCAAAACAAGAATCATATGTTTCATTTTCTTAATAACCTCTATCTATATGTATTTAATAAAACCCTAATCTTATGTTTTCTGATAGTAATATATCCTAATTTTTAGTTTTGATTGAAAACCGTAGTCTTTGTTGTCATTTTGAAATGACTCGTATTTTTTAACCAAGATCCCAAACCCTTTCTTTTACTTTTGGAATACCTACTATTTTTTAATCAAAACCCTAATACTAAGTTTTCTTATGGTAGCGTCACCTTTCTTTAGTCAAAACCTCGATCATATGTGTTCTTTACGTAACGCCTACTTTATTTGAATCAAAAGCCTAATCTTATGCTTTCAATCAAAACCTTAATGCTTTGTTTTATTTTCGGAATGTCTCGTTTTGTTTTTTTATCAAAACACTAACCCTATCTTTCAAAACCATAATCTTTTCTTTTTCTTTCGTAAAATCTTCTATCTTTCGGTCAAAACAAGAATCCTATGTTTCATTTTCTTAATAACTTCTATCTGTATGTATTTAATCAAAACCCTAATCTTATGTTTCCTAAAAGTAATATCTCCTAATTTTTAGTTTTGAATGAAAACCCTGGTCTTTGTTATCATTTTAAAATGACTCGTATTTTTGAACCAAGACACCAAAGCCTTTCTTTTCCTTTCGGAATACCTACTATTTTTGAATCAAAACCCTAATCCTAAGTTTTCTGATTGTAGTGTCACCTTTCTTTAATCAAAAACTTGATCATATGTTTTCTTTTCGTAACGCCTACTATATTTGAATCAAAAGCTTAATCTTATGCTTTCAATCAAAACCCTAATGCTGTGTTTTATTTTCTGAATGTTTCGTTTTGTTTTTAATCAAAACACTAACCCTATCTTTCAAAGCCATAATCTTTTTCTTTTTCTTTCGTAAAGTCTCTTATCTTTCGGTCAAAACAAGAATCATATGTTTCATTTTCTTAATAACCTCTATCTATATGTATTTAATAAAACCCTAATCTTATGTTTTCTGATAGTAATATATCCTAATTTTTAGTTTTGATTGAAAACCGTAGTCTTTGTTGTCATTTTGAAATGACTCGTATTTTTTAACCAAGATCCCAAACCCTTTCTTTTACTTTTGGAATACCTACTATTTTTTAATCAAAACCCTAATACTAAGTTTTCTTATGGTAGCGTCACCTTTCTTTAGTCAAAACCTCGATCATATGTGTTCTTTACGTAACGCCTACTTTATTTGAATCAAAAGCCTAATCTTATGCTTTCAATCAAAACCTTAATGCTTTGTTTTATTTTCGGAATGTCTCGTTTTGTTTTTTTATCAAAACACTAACCCTATCTTTCAAAACCATAATCTTTTCTTTTTCTTTCGTAAAATCTTCTATCTTTCGGTCAAAACAAGAATCCTATGTTTCATTTTCTTAATAACTTCTATCTGTATGTATTTAATCAAAACCCTAATCTTATGTTTCCTAAAAGTAATATCTCCTAATTTTTAGTTTTGAATGAAAACCCTGGTCTTTGTTATCATTTTAAAATGACTCGTATTTTTGAACCAAGACACCAAAGCCTTTCTTTTCCTTTCGGAATACCTACTATTTTTGAATCAAAACCCTAATCCTAAGTTTTCTGATTGTAGTGTCACCTTTCTTTAATCAAAAACTTGATCATATGTTTTCTTTTCGTAACGCCTACTATATTTGAATCAAAAGCTTAATCTTATGCTTTCAATCAAAACCCTAATGCTGTGTTTTATTTTCTGAATGTTTCGTTTTGTTTTTAATCAAAACACTAACCCTATCTTTCAAAGCCATAATCTTTTTCTTTTTCTTTCGTAAAGTCTCTTATCTTTCGGTCAAAACAAGAATCATATGTTTCATTTTCTTAATAACCTCTATCTATATGTATTTAATAAAACCCTAATCTTATGTTTTCTGATAGTAATATATCCTAATTTTTAGTTTTGATTGAAAACCGTAGTCTTTGTTGTCATTTTGAAATGACTCGTATTTTTTAACCAAGATCCCAAACCCTTTCTTTTACTTTTGGAATACCTACTATTTTTTAATCAAAACCCTAATACTAAGTTTTCTTATGGTAGCGTCACCTTTCTTTAGTCAAAACCTCGATCATATGTGTTCTTTACGTAACGCCTACTTTATTTGAATCAAAAGCCTAATCTTATGCTTTCAATCAAAACCTTAATGCTTTGTTTTATTTTCGGAATGTCTCGTTTTGTTTTTTTATCAAAACACTAACCCTATCTTTCAAAACCATAATCTTTTCTTTTTCTTTCGTAAAATCTTCTATCTTTCGGTCAAAACAAGAATCCTATGTTTCATTTTCTTAATAACTTCTATCTGTATGTATTTAATCAAAACCCTAATCTTATGTTTCCTAAAAGTAATATCTCCTAATTTTTAGTTTTGAATGAAAACCCTGGTCTTTGTTATCATTTTAAAATGACTCGTATTTTTGAACCAAGACACCAAAGCCTTTCTTTTCCTTTCGGAATACCTACTATTTTTGAATCAAAACCCTAATCCTAAGTTTTCTGATTGTAGTGTCACCTTTCTTTAATCAAAAACTTGATCATATGTTTTCTTTTCGTAACGCCTACTATATTTGAATCAAAAGCTTAATCTTATGCTTTCAATCAAAACCCTAATGCTGTGTTTTATTTTCTGAATGTTTCGTTTTGTTTTTAATCAAAACACTAACCCTATCTTTCAAAGCCATAATCTTTTTCTTTTTCTTTCGTAAAGTCTCTTATCTTTCGGTCAAAACAAGAATCATATGTTTCATTTTCTTAATAACCTCTATCTATATGTATTTAATAAAACCCTAATCTTATGTTTTCTGATAGTAATATATCCTAATTTTTAGTTTTGATTGAAAACCGTAGTCTTTGTTGTCATTTTGAAATGACTCGTATTTTTTAACCAAGATCCCAAACCCTTTCTTTTACTTTTGGAATACCTACTATTTTTTAATCAAAACCCTAATACTAAGTTTTCTTATGGTAGCGTCACCTTTCTTTAGTCAAAACCTCGATCATATGTGTTCTTTACGTAACGCCTACTTTATTTGAATCAAAAGCCTAATCTTATGCTTTCAATCAAAACCTTAATGCTTTGTTTTATTTTCGGAATGTCTCGTTTTGTTTTTTTATCAAAACACTAACCCTATCTTTCAAAACCATAATCTTTTCTTTTTCTTTCGTAAAATCTTCTATCTTTCGGTCAAAACAAGAATCCTATGTTTCATTTTCTTAATAACTTCTATCTGTATGTATTTAATCAAAACCCTAATCTTATGTTTCCTAAAAGTAATATCTCCTAATTTTTAGTTTTGAATGAAAACCCTGGTCTTTGTTATCATTTTAAAATGACTCGTATTTTTGAACCAAGACACCAAAGCCTTTCTTTTCCTTTCGGAATACCTACTATTTTTGAATCAAAACCCTAATCCTAAGTTTTCTGATTGTAGTGTCACCTTTCTTTAATCAAAAACTTGATCATATGTTTTCTTTTCGTAACGCCTACTATATTTGAATCAAAAGCTTAATCTTATGCTTTCAATCAAAACCCTAATGCTGTGTTTTATTTTCTGAATGTTTCGTTTTGTTTTTAATCAAAACACTAACCCTATCTTTCAAAGCCATAATCTTTTTCTTTTTCTTTCGTAAAGTCTCTTATCTTTCGGTCAAAACAAGAATCATATGTTTCATTTTCTTAATAACCTCTATCTATATGTATTTAATAAAACCCTAATCTTATGTTTTCTGATAGTAATATATCCTAATTTTTAGTTTTGATTGAAAACCGTAGTCTTTGTTGTCATTTTGAAATGACTCGTATTTTTTAACCAAGATCCCAAACCCTTTCTTTTACTTTTGGAATACCTACTATTTTTTAATCAAAACCCTAATACTAAGTTTTCTTATGGTAGCGTCACCTTTCTTTAGTCAAAACCTCGATCATATGTGTTCTTTACGTAACGCCTACTTTATTTGAATCAAAAGCCTAATCTTATGCTTTCAATCAAAACCTTAATGCTTTGTTTTATTTTCGGAATGTCTCGTTTTGTTTTTTTATCAAAACACTAACCCTATCTTTCAAAACCATAATCTTTTCTTTTTCTTTCGTAAAATCTTCTATCTTTCGGTCAAAACAAGAATCCTATGTTTCATTTTCTTAATAACTTCTATCTGTATGTATTTAATCAAAACCCTAATCTTATGTTTCCTAAAAGTAATATCTCCTAATTTTTAGTTTTGAATGAAAACCCTGGTCTTTGTTATCATTTTAAATGACTCGTATTTTTGAACCAAGACACCAAAGCCTTTCTTTTCCTTTCGGAATACCTACTATTTTTGAATCAAAACCCTAATCCTAAGTTTTCTGATTGTAGTGTCACCTTTCTTTAATCAAAAACTTGATCATATGTTTTCTTTTCGTAACGCCTACTATATTTGAATCAAAAGCTTAATCTTATGCTTTCAATCAAAACCCTAATGCTGTGTTTTATTTTCTGAATGTTTCGTTTTGTTTTTAATCAAAACACTAACCCTATCTTTCAAAGCCATAATCTTTTTCTTTTTCTTTCGTAAAGTCTCTTATCTTTCGGTCAAAACAAGAATCATATGTTTCATTTTCTTAATAACCTCTATCTATATGTATTTAATAAAACCCTAATCTTATGTTTTCTGATAGTAATATATCCTAATTTTTAGTTTTGATTGAAAACCGTAGTCTTTGTTGTCATTTTGAAATGACTCGTATTTTTTAACCAAGATCCCAAACCCTTTCTTTTACTTTTGGAATACCTACTATTTTTTAATCAAAACCCTAATACTAAGTTTTCTTATGGTAGCGTCACCTTTCTTTAGTCAAAACCTCGATCATATGTGTTCTTTACGTAACGCCTACTTTATTTGAATCAAAAGCCTAATCTTATGCTTTCAATCAAAACCTTAATGCTTTGTTTTATTTTCGGAATGTCTCGTTTTGTTTTTTTATCAAAACACTAACCCTATCTTTCAAAACCATAATCTTTTCTTTTTCTTTCGTAAAATCTTCTATCTTTCGGTCAAAACAAGAATCCTATGTTTCATTTCTTAATAACTTCTATCTGTATGTATTTAATCAAAACCCTAATCTTATGTTTCCTAAAAGTAATATCTCCTAATTTTTAGTTTTGAATGAAAACCCTGGTCTTTGTTATCATTTTAAAATGACTCGTATTTTTGAACCAAGACACCAAAGCCTTTCTTTTCCTTTCGGAATACCTACTATTTTTGAATCAAAACCCTAATCCTAAGTTTTCTGATTGTAGTGTCACCTTTCTTTAATCAAAAACTTGATCATATGTTTTCTTTTCGTAACGCCTACTATATTTGAATCAAAAGCTTAATCTTATGCTTTCAATCAAAACCCTAATGCTGTGTTTTATTTTCTGAATGTTTCGTTTTGTTTTTAATCAAAACACTAACCCTATCTTTCAAAGCCATAATCTTTTTCTTTTTCTTTCGTAAAGTCTCTTATCTTTCGGTCAAAACAAGAATCATATGTTTCATTTTCTTAATAACCTCTATCTATATGTATTTAATAAAACCCTAATCTTATGTTTTCTGATAGTAATATATCCTAATTTTAGTTTTGATTGAAAACCGTAGTCTTTGTTGTCATTTTGAAATGACTCGTATTTTTTAACCAAGATCCCAAACCCTTTCTTTTACTTTTGGAATACCTACTATTTTTTAATCAAAACCCTAATACTAAGTTTTCTTATGGTAGCGTCACCTTTCTTTAGTCAAAACCTCGATCATATGTGTTCTTTACGTAACGCCTACTTTATTTGAATCAAAAGCCTAATCTTATGCTTTCAATCAAAACCTTAATGCTTTGTTTTATTTTCGGAATGTCTCGTTTTGTTTTTTTATCAAAACACTAACCCTATCTTTCAAAACCATAATCTTTTCTTTTTCTTTCGTAAAATCTTCTATCTTTCGGTCAAAACAAGAATCCTATGTTTCATTTTCTTAATAACTTCTATCTGTATGTATTTAATCAAACCCTAATCTTATGTTTCCTAAAAGTAATATCTCCTAATTTTTAGTTTTGAATGAAAACCCTGGTCTTTGTTATCATTTTAAAATGACTCGTATTTTTGAACCAAGACACCAAAGCCTTTCTTTTCCTTTCGGAATACCTACTATTTTTGAATCAAAACCCTAATCCTAAGTTTTCTGATTGTAGTGTCACCTTTCTTTAATCAAAAACTTGATCATATGTTTTCTTTTCGTAACGCCTACTATATTTGAATCAAAAGCTTAATCTTATGCTTTCAATCAAAACCCTAATGCTGTGTTTTATTTTCTGAATGTTTCGTTTTGTTTTTAATCAAAACACTAACCCTATCTTTCAAAGCCATAATCTTTTTCTTTTTCTTTCGTAAAGTCTCTTATCTTTCGGTCAAAACAAGAATCATATGTTTCATTTTCTTAATAACCTCTATCTATATGTATTTAATAAAACCCTAATCTTATGTTTTCTGATAGTAATATATCCTAATTTTTAGTTTTGATTGAAAACCGTAGTCTTTGTTGTCATTTTGAAATGACTCGTATTTTTTAACCAAGATCCCAAACCCTTTCTTTTACTTTTGGAATACCTACTATTTTTTAATCAAAACCCTAATACTAAGTTTTCTTATGGTAGCGTCACCTTTCTTTAGTCAAAACCTCGATCATATGTGTTCTTTACGTAACGCCTACTTTATTTGAATCAAAAGCCTAATCTTATGCTTTCAATCAAAACCTTAATGCTTTGTTTTATTTTCGGAATGTCTCGTTTTGTTTTTTTATCAAAACACTAACCCTATCTTTCAAAACCATAATCTTTTCTTTTTCTTTCGTAAAATCTTCTATCTTTCGGTCAAAACAAGAATCCTATGTTTCATTTTCTTAATAACTTCTATCTGTATGTATTTAATCAAAACCCTAATCTTATGTTTCCTAAAAGTAATATCTCCTAATTTTTAGTTTTGAATGAAAACCCTGGTCTTTGTTATCATTTTAAAATGACTCGTATTTTTGAACCAAGACACCAAAGCCTTTCTTTTCCTTTCGGAATACCTACTATTTTTGAATCAAAACCCTAATCCTAAGTTTTCTGATTGTAGTGTCACCTTTCTTTAATCAAAAACTTGATCATATGTTTTCTTTTCGTAACGCCTACTATATTTGAATCAAAAGCTTAATCTTATGCTTTCAATCAAAACCCTAATGCTGTGTTTTATTTTCTGAATGTTTCGTTTTGTTTTTAATCAAAACACTAACCCTATCTTTCAAAGCCATAATCTTTTTCTTTTTCTTTCGTAAAGTCTCTTATCTTTCGGTCAAAACAAGAATCATATGTTTCATTTTCTTAATAACCTCTATCTATATGTATTTAATAAAACCCTAATCTTATGTTTTCTGATAGTAATATATCCTAATTTTTAGTTTTGATTGAAAACCGTAGTCTTTGTTGTCATTTTGAAATGACTCGTATTTTTTAACCAAGATCCCAACCCTTTCTTTTACTTTTGAATACCTACTATTTTTTAATCAAAACCCTAATACTAAGTTTTCTTATGGTAGCGTCACCTTTCTTTAGTCAAAACCTCGATCATATGTGTTCTTTACGTAACGCCTACTTTATTTGAATCAAAAGCCTAATCTTATGCTTTCAATCAAAACCTTAATGCTTTGGTTTTATTTTCGGAATGTCTCGTTTTGTTTTTTATCAAAACACTAACCTATCTTTCAAAACCATAATCTTTTCTTTTCTTCTCGTAAAATCTTCTATCTTTTCGGTCAAAACAAGAATACCTATGTTTCATTTTCTTATAACTTCTATCTGTATGTATTTAATCAAAACCCTAATCTTATGTTTCCTAAAAGTAATATCTCCAATTTTTAGTTTTGAATGAAACCCTGCTTCTTTGTCCATCATTTTAAAATGACTCGTATTTTTTGAACCAATACATCAAATCCTTTCTTTTTTCCTTTCTCGAATACCCTACTATTTTGAATCAAAAAGCTAATCGTACGTTTGAGCGATGTATGTCACATTCTTTAATCAAACAGTGATATATATGTTTTCCTTTTCGTAACACCTACCTATTTTGAATCAAAAAGCGTACTCTTAATTCTTTCAATCAATAATTTAATGCTGTGTTTTTATTTCTGAATGTGTCGTTTTGTTTTTTAATCAAACCTAACCCATCTTTCAAAAGCCTAATCTTTTTCTTTTTCTTTTGTAAAGTCTCTTATCTTTTCGGTCAAAAACAAGAATCATATGTTTC
>JAFBII010000021.1:3827067-3849361 GCA_020875875.1 Dioscorea alata | reverse complement strand
AAAAAAAACATATGATCAAGGTTTTATTAAAGAAAGGTGATACTACCATAAGAAAACTTATGATTAGTGTTTTGATTCAAAAATAGTAGGTATGCGAAATGGAAAAAAAAGGGTTTGGGGTCTTGGTTCAAAATACGAGTTATTTTAAAAGACAACAAAGACTACGGTTCTCATTCAAAACTGAAAATTAGGAGAAATTACTATAAAAATATAAGAAAGGGTTTGATTAATACATACAGATAGAAGTTATTAAGAAAAGGAAACATAGGATTCTTGTTTTGAACGAAAGATAGGAGCATTACGAAAGAACAAGAAAAAATTATGGTTTTGGAAGATAGGTTAATGTTTTGATAAAAAAACAAAACGAGACATTCCAAAATAAAACAAAGCATTAGGGTTTTGATGGAAAGCAGAAGATTAGGCTTTTGATTTAATTATATTCGGCGTTACGAAAGAAAACATAAATCAAGGTTTTGATTAAAGAAAGGCAACCCTACCATAAAAAAACTTATGATTAGTGTTTTGATTCAGAAATAGTAGGTATGCCGAATGGAAAAGAAAGGTTTGGGTCGTGGTTCAAATGCGAGTCATTTTAAAATGACAACAAAGACTACGGTTTTCATTCAAAACTGAAATTAGGAGAAATTACTATAAGCAAAAATATAAGATAGGTGTTTTGATTAAATACATACAGATAGATTATTAAGAAAAGAAACTAGGATTCTTGTTTGACGAAAGATAGGAGACTTTACGAAAAAACAATAGAAATTATGGTTTTGGAAGATAGGGTTAGTGTTTTTGATAAAAAAAAATGGACATTCCGAAAATAAAACAAAGCATTAGTGTTTTAATTGAAAGCATAAGATTAGGCTTTTGATTCAAGCATAGTGGGCGTTACGAAAAGAAAACAATCATCGATATTTATTAAAGAAGGTAACACTACCAAAGAAAACTTTTTATTAGGTTTTGATTCAAAATAGTAGGTATTCTGAAAGGAAAAGTAAGGCTTTTGGGTCTTGGTTAAAAAATACGAATCATTTTAAAATGATAACAAAGAATTGGGTTTTCATTTAAAACTGAAAATTAGGAGATTATTAGAAACAAAAGATTAGTGTTTTGATTGCAAACATAAAGATAGAAGTTATTAAGAAAAGGAAATATAGGATTCTAATTTTTACCAAAAGATACGAGACTTTAGTAAAGAAAAGAAAAAAATAATGGTTTGAAAGATAGGGTTAGTATTTTGATTGAAAACGAAACGAGACATTCCGAAAAAAAAAAAAACAAGCATTAGGTTTTTGATTTAAAGCAGAAGATTAGGCTTTTGATTCAAATATAGTCGGCATTACGAAAAAAACAGATCAAGGTTTAATTAAAGAAAGGTGATACTACCATAAGAAAACTTATGATTAGTGTTTTGATTCAAAAATAGTAGGTATGCGAAATGGAAAAAAAGGGTTGGGGTCTTGGTTCAAAATACGAGTTATTTTAAAAGACAACAAGACTACGGTTCTCATTCAAAACTGAAAATAGGAAATTACTATAAGAAATATAAGATAAGGGTTTTGATTAATACATACAGATAGAAGTTATTAGAAAAGGAAACATAGGATTCTTGTTTTGAACGAAAGATAGGAGACATTACGAAAGAACAAGAAAAATTATGGTTTTGGAAGATAGGTTTAATGTTTTGATAAAAAAACAAAACGAGACATTCCGAAAATAAAACAAAGCATTACGGTTTTGATGGAAAGCAGAAGATTAGCTTTTGATTTAATTATAGTCGGCGTTACGAAAAGAAAACATATAATCAAGGTTTTGATTAAAGAAAGGCGACACTACCATAAAAAAACTTATGATTAGTGTTTTGATTCAGAAATAGTAGGTATGCCGAATGGAAAAGAAATTGTTTGGGTCGTGGTTCAAAATACGAGTCATTTTAAAATGACAACAAAGACTACGGTTTTCATTCAAAACTGAAAATTAGGAGAAATTACTATAAGAAAAATATAAGATAAGTTTTTTGATTAAATACATACAGATAGAAGTTATTAAGAAAAAAAAATGTAGATTAGTGTTTTGATAAAAAACAAAATGAAACATTACGAAAATAAAACAAAGCATTAGTGTTTTAATTGAAAGCATAAGATTAGGGTTTTGATTCAAGCATAGTGGGCGTTGCGAAAAGAAAACAAATCATCGATATTTTATTAAAGAAAGGTGACACTACCAAAAGAAAACTTTTTATTAGGGTTTTGATTCAAAATAGTAGGTATTCTGAAAGGAAAAGTAAGGCTTTTGGGTCTTGGTTAAAAAATACGAGTCATTTTTAAATGATAACAAAGAATTGGGTTTTCATTTAAAACTGAAAATTAGGAGATTATTAGAAAACAAAAGATTAGGTTTTGATTGCAAACATAAAGATAGAAGTTATTAAGAAAGGAAATATAGGATTCTAATTTTTACCAAAAGATACGAGACTTTAGTAAAGAAAAGGAAAAGATTATGGTTTTGAAAGATAGGGTTAGTATTTTGATTGTAAACGAAACGAGACATTCCGAAAAAAAAAAAAACAGCATTAGGTTTTTTGATTTAAAGCAGAAGATTAGGCTTTTGATTCAAATATAGTCGGCATTACGAAAAAAAACATATGATCAAGGTTTAATTAAAGAAAGGTGATACTACCATAAGAAAACTTATGATTAGTGTTTTGATTCAAAAATAGTAGGTATGCGAAATGGAAAAAAAAGGGTTTGGGGTCTTGGTTCAAAATACGAGTTATTTTAAAAAGACAACAAAGACTACGGTTCTCATTCAAAACTGAAAATTAGGAGAAATTACTATAAGAAAATATAAGATAAGGGTTTTGATTAAATACATACAGATAGAAGTATTAAGAAAAGGAAACATAGGATTCTTGTTTTGAACGAAAGATAGGAGACATTACGAAAGAACAAGAAAAAATTATGGTTTTGGAAGATAGGTTTAATGTTTTGATAAAAAACAAAACGAGACATTCCGAAAATAAAACAAAGCATTAGGGTTTGATGGAAAGCAGAAGATTAGGCTTTTGATTTAATTATAGTCGGCGTTACGAAAAGAAAACATATAATCAAGGTTTTGATTAAAGAAAGGCAACACTACCATAAAAAACTTATGATTAGTGTTTTGATTCAGAATAGTAGGTATGCCGAATGGAAAAGAAAGGGTTTGGGTCGTGGTTCAAAATACGAGTCATTTTAAAATGACAACAAAGACTACGGTTTTCATTCAAAACTGAAAATTAGGAGAAATTACTATAAGAAAAATATAAGATAGGTGTTTTGATTAAATACATACAGATAGAAGTTATTAAGAAAAAGAAACGTAGGATTCTTGTTTTGACGAAAGATAGGAGACTTTACGAAAAAACAAAAATAGAAATTATGGTTTTGGAAGATAGGGTTAGTGTTTTGATAAAAAACAAAATGGCACATTCCGAAAATAAAACAAAGCATTAGTGTTTTAATTGAAAGCATAAGATTAGGCTTTTGATTCAAGCATAGTGGGCGTTACGAAAGAAAACAAATCATCGATATTTTATTAAAGAAAGGTAACACTACCAAAAGAAAACTTTTTATTAGGGTTTGATTCAAAAATAGTAGGTATTCTGAAAGGAAAAGTAAGGCTTTTGGGTCTTGGTTAAAAATACGAATCATTTTAAAATGATAACAAAGAATTGGGTTTTCATTTAAAACTGAAAATTAGGAGATTATTAGAAAACAAAAGATTAGTGTTTTGATTGCAAACATAAAGATAGAAGTTATTAAGAAAAGGAAATATAGGATTCTAATTTTCCAAAAGATACGAGGCTTTAGTAAAGAAAAGGAAAAAAATAATGGTTTTGAAAGATAGGGTTAGTATTTTGATTGTAAACGAAACGAGACATTCCGAAAAAAAAAAACAAGCATTAGGTTTTTTGATTTAAAGCAGAAGATTAGGCTTTTGATTCAAATATAGTCGGCATTACGAAAAAAAACATATGATCAAGGTTTTAATTAAAGAAAGGTGATACTACCATAAGAAAACTTATGATTAGTGTTTTGATTCAAAAATAGTAGGTATGCGAAATGGAAAAAAAAGGGTTTGGGGTCTTGGTTCAAAATACGAGTTATTTTAAAAAGACAACAAAGACTACGGTTCTCATTCAAAACTGAAAATTAGGAGAAATTACTATAAGAAAATATAAGATAGGGTTTTGATTAAATACATACAGATAGAAGTTATTAAGAAAAGGAAACATAGGATTCTTGTTTTGAACGAAAGATAGGAGACATTACGAAAGAACAAGAAAAAATTATGGTTTTGGAAGATAGGTTTAATGTTTTGATAAAAAAACAAAACGAGACATTCCGAAAATAAACAAAGCATTAGGGTTTTGATGGAAAGCAGAAGATTAGGCTTTTGATTTAATTATAGTCGGCGTTACGAAAAGAAAACATATAATCAAGGTTTTGATTAAAGAAAGGCAACACTACCATAAAAAAACTTATGATTAGTGTTTTGATTCAGAAATAGTAGGTATGCCGAATGGAAAAGAAAGGGTTTGGGTCGTGGTTCAAAATACGAGTCATTTTAAAATGACAACAAAGACTACGGTTTTCATTCAAAACTGAAAATTAGGAGAAATTACTATAAGAAAAAATATAAGATAGGTGTTTTGATTAAATAAATACAGATAGAAGTTATTAAGAAAAAAAACGTAGGATTCTTGTTTTGACGAAAGATAGGAGACTTACGAAAAACAAAAATAAAATTATGGTTTTGGAAGATAGGGTTAGTGTTTTGATAAAAAACAAAATGGCACATTCCGAAAATAAAACAAGCTTAGTGTTTTAATTGAAAGCATAAGATTAGGCTTTTGATTCAAGCATAGTGGGCGTTACGAAAAGAAAACAAATCATCGATATTTTATTAAAGAAGGTAACACTACCAAAAGAAAACTTTTTTAGGGTTTTGATTCAAAAATAGTAGGTATTCTGAAAGGAAAAGTAAGGCTTTTGGGTCTTGGTTAAAAAATACGAATCATTTAAAATGATAACAAAGAATTGGGTTTTCATTTAAAACTGAAAATTAGGAGATTATTAGAAAACAAAAGATTAGTGTTTTGATTGCAAACATAAAGATAGAAGTTATTAAGAAAAGGAAATATAGGATTCTAATTTTTACCAAAAGATACGAGACTTTAGTAAAGAAAAGGAAAAGATTATGGTTTTGAAAGATAGGGTTAGTATTTTGATTGTAAACGAAACGAGACATTCCGAAAAAAAAAAAACAAGCATTAGGTTTTTTGATTTAAAGCAGAAGATTAGGCTTTTGATTCAAATATAGTCGGCATTACGAAAAAAAACATATGATCAAGGTTTTAATTAAAGAAAGGTGATACTACCATAAGAAAACTTATGATTAGTGTTTTGATTCAAAAATAGTAGGTATGCGAAATGGAAAAAAAAGGGTTTGGGGTCTTGGTTCAAAATACGAGTTATTTTAAAAAGACAACAAGACTACGATTCTCATTCAAAACTGAAAATTAGGAGAAATTACTATAAGAAAATATAAGATAAGGTTTTGATTAAATACATACAGATAGAAGTTATTAAGAAAAGAAACATAGGATTCTTGTTTTGAACGAAAGATAGGAGACATTACGAAAGAACAAGAAAAAATTATGGTTTTGGAAGATAGGTTTAATGTTTTGATAAAAAAACAAAACGAGACATTCCGAAAATAAAACAAAGCATTACGGTTTTGATGGAAAGCAGAAGATTAGGCTTTTGATTTAATTATAGTCGGCGTTACGAAAAGAAAACATATAATCAAGGTTTTGATTAAAGAAAGGCGACACTACCATAAAAAAACTTATGATTAGTGTTTTGATTCAGAAATAGTAGGTATGCCGAATGGAAAAGAAAGGGTTTGGGTCGTGGTTCAAAATACGAGTCATTTTAAAATGACAACAAAGACTACGGTTTTCATTCAAAACTGAAAATTAGGAGAAATTACTATAAGAAAAAATATAAGATAGGTGTTTTGATTAAATAATACAGATAGAAGTTATTAAAAAAAGAAACGTAGGATTCTTGTTTTGACGAAAGATAGGAGACTTTACGAAAAACAAAAATAGAAATTATGGTTTTGGAAGATAGGGTTAGTGTTTTGATAAAAAACAAAATGGCACATTCCGAAAATAAAACAAAGCATTAGTGTTTTAATTGAAAGGATAAGATTAGGCTTTTGATTCAAGCATAGTGGGCGTTACGAAAAGAAAACAAATCATCGATATTTTATTAAAGAAAGGTAACACTACCAAAAGAAAACTTTTTATTAGGGTTTTGATTCAAAAATAGTAGGTATTCTGAAAGGAAAAGTAAGGCTTTTGGGTCTTGGTTAAAAATACGAATCATTTTAAAATGATAACAAAGAATTGGGTTTTCATTTAAAACTGAAAATTAGGAGATTATTAGAAAACAAAAGATTAGTGTTTTGATTGCAAACATAAAGATAGAAGTTATTAAGAAAAGGAAATATAGGATTCTAATTTTTACCAAAAGATACGAGACTTTAGTAAAGAAAAGGAAAAGATTATGGTTTTGAAAGATAGGGTTAGTATTTTGATTGTAAACGAAACGAGACATTCCGAAAAAAAAAAAAACAAGCATTAGGTTTTTTGATTTAAAGCAGATTAGGCTTTTGATTCAAATATAGTCGGCATTACGAAAAAAAACATATGATCAAGGTTTTAATTAAAGAAAGGTGATACTACCATAAGAAACTTATGATTAGTGTTTTGATTCAAAAATAGTAGGTATGCGAAATGGAAAAAAAAGGGTTTGGGGTCTTGGTTCAAAATACGAGTTATTTTAAAAAGACAACAAAGACTACGATTCTCATTCAAAACTGAAAATTAGGAGAAATTACTATAAGAAAATATAAGATAAGGGTTTTGATTAAATACATACAGATAGAAGTTATTAAGAAAAGGAAACATAGGATTCTTGTTTTGAACGAAAGATAGGAGACATTACGAAAGAACAAGAAAAATTATGGTTTTGGAAGATAGGTTTAATGTTTTGATAAAAAAACAAAACGAGACATTCCGAAAATAAAACAAAGCATTACGTTTTGATGGAAAGCAGAAGATTAGGCTTTTGATTTAATTATAGTCGGCGTTACGAAAAGAAAAATATAATCAAGGTTTTGATTAAAGAAAGGCGACACTACCATAAAAAACTTATGATTAGTGTTTTGATTCAGAAATAGTAGGTATGCCGAATGGAAAAGAAACGGTTTGGGTCGTGGTTCAAAATACGAGTCATTTTAAAATGACAACAAAGACTACGGTTTTCATTCAAAACTGAAAATTAGGAGAAATTACTATAAGAAAAAATATAAGATAAGTGTTTTGATTAAATACATACAGATAGAAGTTATTAAGAAAAGAAATGTAGGATTAGTGTTTTGATAAAAAACAAAATGAAACATTACGAAAATAAAACAAAGCATTAGTGTTTTAATTGAAAGCATAAGATTAGGGTTTTGATTCAAGCATAGTGGGCGTTGCGAAAAGAAAACAAATCATCGATATTTTATTAAAGAAAGGTGACACTACCAAAAGAAAACTTTTTATTAGGGTTTTGATTCAAAAATAGTAGGTATTCTGAAAGGAAAAGTAAGGCTTTTGGGTCTTGGTTAAAAAATACGAGTCATTTTTAAATGATAACAAAGAATTGGGTTTTCATTTAAAACTGAAAATTAGGAGATTATTAGAAAACAAAAGATTAGGGTTTTGATTGCAAACATAAAGATAGAAGTTATTAAGAAAGGAAATATAGGATTCTAATTTTTACCAAAAGATACGAGACTTTAGTAAAGAAAAGGAAAAGATTATGGTTTTGAAAGATAGGGTTAGTATTTTGATTGTAAACGAAACGAGACATTCCGAAAAAAAAAAAAACAAGCATTAGGTTTTTTGATTTAAAGCAGCAAGATTAGGCTTTTGATTCAAATATAGTCGGCATTACGAAAAAACATATGATCAAGGTTTTAATTAAAGAAAGGTGATACTACCATAAGAAAACTTATGATTAGTGTTTTGATTCAAAAATAGTAGGTATGCGAAATGGAAAAAAAAGGGTTTGGGGTCTTGGTTCAAAATACGAGTTATTTTAAAAAGACAACAAGACTACGGTTCTCATTCAAAACTGAAAATTAGGAGAAATTACTATAAGAAAATATAAGATAAGGGTTTTGATTAAATACATACAGATAGAAGTTATTAAGAAAGGAAACATAGGATTCTTGTTTTGAACGAAAGATAGGAGACATTACGAAAGAACAAGAAAAAAATTATGGTTTTGGAAGATAGGTTTAATGTTTTGATAAAAACAAAACGAGACATTCCGAAAATAAAACAAAGCATTAGGTTTTGATGGAAAGCAGAAGATTAGGCTTTTGATTTAATTATAGTCGGCGTTACGAAAAGAAAACATATAATCAAGGTTTTGATTAAAGAAAGGCAACACTACCATAAAAAAACTTATGATTAGTGTTTTGATTCAGAAATAGTAGGTATGCCGAATGGAAAAGAAAGGGTTTGGGTCGTGGTTCAAAATACGAGTCATTTTAAAATGACAACAAAACTACTACGGTTTTCATTCAAAACTGAAAATTAGGAGAAATTACTATAAGAAAAATATAAGATAGGTGTTTTGATTAAATACATACAGATAGAAGTTATTAAGAAAAAGAAACGTAGGATTCTTGTTTTGACGAAAGATAGGAGACTTTACGAAAAAACAAAAATAGAAATTATGGTTTTGGAAGATAGGGTTAGTGTTTTGATAAAAACAAAATGGCACATTCCGAAAATAAAACAAAGCATTAGTGTTTTAATTGAAAGCATAAGATTAGGCTTTTGATTCAAGCATAGTGGGCGTTACGAAAAGAAAACAAATCATCGATATTTTATTAAAGAAAGTAACACTACCAAAAGAAAACTTTTATTAGGGTTTTGATTCAAAAATAGTAGGTATTCTGAAAGGAAAAGTAAGGCTTTTGGGTCTTGGTTAAAAAAACGAATCATTTTAAAATGATAACAAAGAATTGGGTTTTCATTTAAAACTGAAAATTAGGAGATTATTAGAAAACAAAAGATTAGTGTTTTGATTGCAAACATAAAGATAGAAGTTATTAAGAAAAGGAAATATAGGATTCTAATTTTTACCAAAATACGAGGCTTTAGTAAAGAAAAGGAAAAAAATAATGGTTTTGAAAGATAGGGTTAGTATTTTGATTGTAAACGAAACGAGACATTCCGAAAAAAAAAAAAAACAAGCATTAGGTTTTTTGATTTAAAGCAGAAGATTAGGCTTTTGATTCAAATATAGTCGGCATTACGAAAAAAAACATATGATCAAGGTTTTACTTAAAGAAAGGTGATACTACCATAAGAAAATTATGATTAGTGTTTTGATTCAAAAATAGTAGGTATGCGAAATGGAAAAAAAAGGGTTTGGGTCTTTGGTTCAAAATACGAGTATTTAAAAAGACAACAAAGACTACGTTCTCATTTCAAATCGAAAATAGGGAGAAATTACTATAAGAAAATCTAAGATAAGGGTTTTGATTAAATACATACAGATAGAAGTAAGTTAAGAAAAGGAAACATAGGTATTCTTGTTTTGAACGAAAGATAGGAGACATTACGAAAAGAACAAGAAAAAATTATTGGTTTTGGAAGATAGGTTTAATGTTTTGATAAAAAACAAAACGAGACATTCCGAAAATAAAACAAAGCATTACGGTTTTGAGGAAAGCAGAAGATTAGGCTTTTGATTTAATTATAGTCGGCGTTACGAAAAGAAAACATATAATCAAGGTTTTGATTAAAGAAAGGCGACACTACCATAAAAAAACTTATGATTAGTGTTTTGATTCAGAAATAGTAGGTATGCCGAATGGAAAAGAAAGGGTTTGGGTCGTGGTTCAAAATACGAGTCATTTTAAAATGACAACAAAGACTACGGTTTTCATTCAAAACTGAAAATTAGGAGAAATTACTATAAGAAAAAATATAAGATAAGTGTTTTGATTAATACATACAGATAGAAGTTATTAAGAAAAAGAAATGTAGGATTAGTGTTTTTGATAAAAAACAAAAATGAAACATTACGAAAATAAAACAAAGCATTAGTGTTTTAATTGAAAGCATAAGATTAGGGTTTTGATTCAGCATAGTGGGCGTTGCGAAAAGAAAACAAATCATCGTATTTTATTAAAGAAAGGTGACACTACCAAAAGAAACTTTTTATTAGGGTTTGATTCAAAAATAGTAGGTATTCTGAAAGGAAAAGTAAGGCTTTTGGGTCTTGGTTAAAAAATACGAGTCATTTTTAAATGTAACAAGAATTGGGTTGTCATTTAAAACTGAAAATTAGGAGATGATTAGAAAACAAAAGAGTTAGGGTTTTGATTGCAAACATAAAGATAGAAGTTATTAAGAAAGGAATATAGGATTCTAATTTTTACCAAAAGATACGAGACTTAGTAAAGAAAAGGAAAAGATTATGGTTTTGAAAGATAGGGTTTAGTATTTTGATTGTAAACGAAACGAGACATTCCGAAAAAAAAAAAAAAAAAACAAGCATTAGGTTTTTGATTTAAAGCAGAAGATTAGGCTTTTGATTCAAATATAGTCGGCATTACGAAAAAAAACATATGATCAAGGTTTTAATTAAAGAAAGGTGATACTACCATAAGAAAACTTATGATTAGTGTTTTGATTCAAAAAGTAGTAGGTATGCGAAATGGAAAAAAAAAGGGTTTGGGGTCTTGGTTCAAAATACGAGTTATTTTAAAAAGACAACCAAAGACTACGGTTCTCATTCAAAACTGAAACATTAGGAGAAATTACTATAAGAAAAATATAAGATAAGGGTTTTGATTAATACATACAGATAGAAGTTATTAAGAAAAGGAAACATAGGATTCTTGTTTTGAACGAAAGATAGGAGACATTACGAAAGAACAAGAAAAAATTATGGTTTGGGAAGATAGGTTTAATGTTTTGATAAAAAACAAAACGAGACATTCCGAAAATAAAACAAAGCATTAGGGTTTGATGGAAAGCAGAAGATTAGGCTTTTGATTTAATATAGTCGGCGTTACGAAAAGAAAACATATAATCAAGGTTTTGATTAAAGAAAAGGCAAACACTACCATAAAAAAACTTATGATTAGTGTTTTGATTCAGAAATAGTAGGTATGCCGAATGGAAAAGAAAGGGTTTGGGTCGTGGTTCAAAATACGAGTCATTTTAAAATGACAACCAAAGACTACGGTTTCATTCAAAACTGAAAATTAGGAGAATTACTATAAGAAAAAATATAAGATAGGTGTTTTGATTAAATACATACAGATAGAAAGTTACTTAAGAAAAAGAAACGTAGGATTCTTGTTTTGACGAAAGATAGGAGACTTTACGAAAAAAACAAAAATAGAAATTATGGTTTTGGAAGATAGGGTTAGGTGTTTTGATAAAAAACAAAATGGCACATTCGAAAATAAAACAAAGCATTAGTGTTTTAATTGAAAGCATAAGATTAGGCTTTGATTCAAGCATAGTGGGCGTTACGAAAAGAAAACAAATCATCGATATTTTATTAAAGAAAGGTAACACTACCAAAAGAAAACTTTTTATTAGGGTTTTGATTCAAAAATAGTAGGTATTCTGAAAGGAAAAGTAAGGCTTTTGGGTCTTGGTTAAAAAATACGAATCATTTTAAAATGATAACAAAGAATTGGGTTTTCATTTAAAAACTGAAAATTAGGAGATTATTAGAAAACAAAAGATTAGTGTTTTGATTGCAAACCTAAAGATAGAAGTTATTAAGAAAAGGAAATATAGGATTCTAATTTTTACCAAAAGATACGAGACTTTAGTAAAGAAAAGGAAAAGATTATGGTTTTGAAAGATAGGGTTAGTATTTTGATTGTAAACGAAACGAGACATTCCGAAAAAAAAAAAAAACAAGCATTAGGTTTTTTGATTTAAAGCAGAAGATTAGGCTTTTGATTCAAATATAGTCGGCATTACGAAAAAAAACATATGATCAGGTTTTAATTAAAGAAAGGTGATACTACCATAAGAAAACTTATGATTAGTGTTTGATTCAAAAATAGTAGGTATGCGAAATGGAAAAAAAAAAGGGTTTGGGGTCTTGGTTCAAAATACGAGTTATTTTAAAAAGACAACAAAGACTACGGTTCTCATTCAAAACTGAAAATTAGGAGAAATTACTATAAGAAAATATAAGGATAAGGGTTTTGATTAAATACATAAGATAGAAGTTATTAAGAAAAGAAACATAGGATTCTTGTTTTGAACGAAAGATAGGCGACATTACGAAAGAACAAGAAAAAATTATGGTTTTGGAAGATAGGTTTAATGTTTTGATAAAAAAACAAAACGAGACATTCCGAAAATAAAACAAAGCATTACGGTTTTGATGGAAAGCAGAAGATTAGGCTTTTGATTAATTATAGTCGGCGTTACGAAAAGGAAAACATATAATCAAGGTTTTGATTAAAGAAAGGCGACACTACCATAAAAAAACTTATGATTAGTGTTTTGATTCAGAAATAGTAGGTATGCCGAATGGAAAAAGAAACGGTTTGGGTCGTGGTTCAAATACGAGTCATTTTAAAATGACAACAAAGACTACGGTTTTCATTCAAAACTGAAAATTAGGAGAAATTACTATAAGAAAAAATATAAGATAAGTGTTTTGGATTAAATACATACAGATAGAAGTTATTAAGAAAAAGAAATGTAGGATTAGTGTTTTGATAAAAAACAAAATGAAACATTACGAAAATAAAACAAAGCATTAGTGTTTAATTGAAAGCATAAGATTAGGGTTTGATTCAAGCATAGTGGGCGTTGCGAAAAGAAACAAATCATCGATATTTTATTAAAGAAAGGTGACACTACCAAAAGAAAACTTTTTATTAGGGTTTTGATTCAAAAATAGTAGGTATTCTGAAAGGAAAGTAAGGCTGTTGGGTCTTGGGTTAAAAAATACGAGTCATTTTTAAATGATAACAAAGAATTGGGTTTTCATTTAAAACTGAAAATTAGGAGATTATTAGAAAACAAAAGATTAGGGTTTTGATTGCAAACATAAGATAGAAGTTATTAAGAAAAAGGAAATATAGGATTCTAATTTTTACCAAAAGATACGAGACTTTAGTAAAGAAAAGGAAAAGATTATGGTTTTGAAAGATAGGGTTAGTATTTTGATTGTAACACGAACGAGACATTCCGAAAAAAAAAAAAAACAAGCATTAGGTTTTTTGATTTAAAGCAGAAGATTAGGCTTTTGATTCAAATATAGTCGGCATTACGAAAAAAAAACATATGATCAAGGTTTTAATTAAAGAAAGGTGATACTACCATAAGAAAACTTATGATTAGTGTTTTGATTCAAAAGAGTAGGTATGCGAAATGGAAAAAAAAGGGTTTGGGTCTGGTTCAAAATACGATTTATTTAAAAAGACAACAAAGACTACGGTTCTCATTCAAAACTGAAAATTAGGAGAAATGACTATAAGAAAATATAAGATAAGGGTTTTGATTAATAACATACAGATAGAAGTTATTAAGAAAGGAAACATAGGATTTGTTTTGACGAAAGATAGGAGACATTACGAAAGAACAAGAAAAAAATTATGCTTTTGGAAGATAGGTTTAATGTTTTGATAAAAAACAAAACGAGACATTCCGAAAATAAAACAAAGCATAGGGTTTTGATGGAAAGCAGAAGATTAGGCTTTTGATTTAATTATAGTCGGCGTTACGAAAAGAAAACATATAATCAAGGTTTTGATTAAAGAAAGGCAACACTACCATAAAAAAACTTATGATTAGTGTTTTGATTCAGAAATAGTAGGTATGCCGAATGGAAAAGAAAGGGTTTGGGTCGTGGTTCAAAATACGAGTCATTTTAAAATGACAACAAGACTACGGTTTTCATTCAAACTGAAAATTAGGAGAAATTACTATAAGAAAAAATATAAGATAGGTGTTTTGATTAAATACATACAGATAGAAGTTATTAAGAAAAAGAAACGTAGGATTCTTGTTTTGACGAAAGATAGGAGACTTTACGAAAAAACAAAAATAGAAATTATGGTTTTGGAAGATAGGGTTAGTGTTTTGATAAAAAACAAAATGGCACATTCCGAAAATAAAACAAAGCATTAGTGTTTTAATTGAAAGCATAAGATTAGGCTTTTGATTCAAGCATAGTGGGCGTTACGAAAAGAAAACAAATCATCGATATTTTATTAAAGAAAGGTAACACTACCAAAAGAAAACTTTTTATTAGGGTTTTGATTCAAAAATAGTAGGTATTCTGAAAGGAAAAGTAAGGCTTTTGGGTCTTGGTTAAAAAATACGAATCATTTTAAAATGATAACAAAGAATTGGGTTTTCATTTAAAACTGAAAATTAGGAGATTATTAGAAAACAAAAGATTAGTGTTTGATTGCAAACATAAAGATAGAAGTTATTAAGAAAAGGAAATATAGGATTCTAATTTTTACCAAAAGATACGAGACTTTAGTAAAGAAAAGGAAAAGATTATGGTTTTGAAAGATAGGGTTAGTATTTTGATTGAAAACGAAACGAGACATTCCGAAAAAAAAAAAAACAAGCGTTAGGGTTTTTGATTTAAAGTAGAAGATTAGGCTTTTGATTCAAATATAGTCGGCATTACGAAAAGAAAACATATGATCAAGGTTTTAATTAAAGAAAGGTGATACTACCATAAGAAAACTTATGATTAGTATTTTGATTCAAAAATAGTAGGTATGCGAAATGGAAAAAAAAGGGTTTGGGGTCTTGGTTCAAAATACGAGTTATTTTAAAAACACAACAAAGACTACGGTTCTCATTCAAAACTGAAAATTAGGAGAAATTACTATAAGAAATATAAGATAAGGGTTTTGATTAAATACATACAGATAGAAGTTATTAAGAAAAGGAAACATAGGATTCTTGTTTTGAACGAAAGATAGGAGACATTACGAAAGAACAAGAAAAAAATTATGGTTTTGGAAGATAGGTTTAATGTTTGATAAAAAACAAAACGAGACATTCCGAAAATAAAACAAAGCATTAGGGTTTTGATTGAAAGCATAAGATTAGGCTTTTGATTCAAGTATAGTGAGCATTACGAAAGAAAACATATGATCGACGTTTTATTAAAGAAAGGTGACACTACCATAAGAAAACTTTTTATTAGGGTTTTGATTAAAAAATAATAGGTATTCTGAAAGGAAAAGTAAAGCTTTTGGGTCTTGGTTCAAAAATACGAGTCATTTCAAAATGATAACAAAGACTAGGGTTTGCATTTAAAACTGAAAATTAGGAGATATTAGTATTAGAAAACATAAGATTAGTGTTTTATTAAATACATATAGATAGAAGTTATTTAGAAAAGGAAATATAGGATTCTTATTTTGACTGAAAGATAGGAGGCTTTACCAAAGAAAAGGAAAAGATTATGGTTTTGAAAGGTAGAGTTAGTGTTTTGATTAAAAACAAAATGAGACATCCCGAAAATTAAACAAGCATTAGGGTTTTTATAGAAAGCAGAAGATTAGGCTTTTGATTCAATTATAACCGGCGTTACGAAAAGAAAACATATAATCAAGGTTTTGATTAAAGAAAGTCAACACTACCATAAAAAAAATCTATGAATAGTGTTTTGATTCAAAAATAGTAGGTATACCGAATGGAAAAGAAAGGGTTTGGGGTCTTGGTTCAAAATACGAGTCATTTTAAAATGACAACAAAAACTACGGTTTTCATTCAAAACTGAAAATTAGGAGAAATTACTATAAGAAAATATAAGATAAGTGTTTTGATTAAATACATACAGATAGAAGTTATTAAGAAAAGAAAACGTAGGATTCTTGTTTTGACCGAAAGATAGGAGACTTTACGAAAGAACAAGAAAAAAAATTATGGTTTTCCAGATAGGGTTAGTGTTTTGATAAAAAACAAAACGAGACATTCCGAAAATAAAACAAAGCATTATTGTTTTGATTGAAAGGATAAGATTAGGCTTTTGATTAAAGTATAGTGGGCGTTATGAAAAAAAAACATATAATCTACGTTTTATTAAAAAATTGACACTACCATAAGAAAACTTTTTATTAGGGTTTTGATTAAAAAATAATAGGTATTCTGAAAGGAAAAGTAAGGCTTTTGGGTCTTGGTTCAAAAATACGAATCATTTTAAAATAATAACAAAGACTAGGGCTTTAATTCAAAACTGAAAATTAGGAGATATTACTATTAGAAAACATAAGATTAGGGTATTGATTAAATAAATACAGATAGAAGTTATTTAGAAAAGGAATATAGGATTCTTGTTTTGACTTTAAGATAGGAGGCTTTACCAAAGAAAAGGAAAAGATTATGGTTTTGAAAGGTAGAGTTAGTGTTTTGATTAAAAACAAAATGAGACATTCCGAAAATAAAACAAAGCATTAGGGTTTGATGGAAAGCAGAAGATTAGGCTTTTGATTCAATTATAGTCGGCGTTACGAAAAGAAAACATATAATCAAGGTTTTGATTAAAGAAAGGCGACACTACCATAAAAATACTTATGATTTGTGTTTTGATTCAAAAATAGTAGGTATGCCGAATTTAAAAGAAAGGGTTTGGGGTCGTGGTTCAAAATACGAGTCATTTTAAAATGACAACAAAGACTACGGTTTTAATTCAAAACTGAAAATTAGGAGAAATTATTATAAGAAAATATAAGATAAGGGTTTTGATTAAATACATACAGATAGAAGTTTTTAAGAAAAGGAAACGTAGGATTCTTGTTTTAACCGAAAGATAGGAGACTTTACGAAAGAACAAGAATAAAATTATGATTTTGAATGATAGGGTTTGTGTTTTGATAAAAACAAATGAGACATTCCGAAAATAAAACAAAGCATTAGGGTTTTGTTTGAAAGCATAAGATTAGGCTTTTGATTTAAGTATAGTGGCCGTTACGAAAAAAAAACATATGATCGATGTTTTATTAAAGAAAGGTGACACTACCATAAGAAAACTTTTTATTAGGGTTTTGATTCAAAAATAGTAGGTATTCTGAAAAGAAAAGTAAATTTTTGGGTCTTCGTTCAAAAATACGTGTCATTTTAAAATGATACAAAGACTAGGGCTTTCGTTTAAAACTGAGAATTAGGAGATATTACTATTAGAAAACATAAGATTAGGATTTGATTAGATACATAAAGATAGAAGTTATTAAAAAAGGAAACATAGGATTCTTATTTTGACCGAAAGATACGAGACTTTACTAAAGAAAGGAAAATATTATGGTTCTGAAAGATAGGGTTAGTGTTTTGATTGAAAACAAAAAGAGACATTCCGAAAATAAAAAAAAACATTAGGATTTTGATTTAAAGCAGAAATTAGGCTTTTGATTCAAATATAATCGGCGTACGAAAAGAAAACATATGATCAAGGTTTTGATTAAAGAAAAGTGACACTACAATAAAAAAAACTTATGATTTGTGTTTTGATTCAAAAATAGTAGGTATGCCGTATGTAAAAGAAACGGTTTGGGATCTTGGTTCAAAATACGAGTCATTTTAAATGACAACAAAGACGACGGTTTTTCATTCAAACTTAAAATTAGGAGTAATTACTATTAGAAAATATAAGATAAGGGTTTGATTAAATACATACAGATAGAAGTGATTAAGAAAAGGAAACGTAGGATTCTTGTTTTGACCGAAAGATAAGAGACTTTACGAAAGAACAAGAAAAAAAATTATTGTTTTGGAAGATAGAGTTAGTGTTTTGATAAAAAACAAAACGAGACATTCCGAAAATAAAACAAAACATTAGTGTTTCGATTGAAAGCATAAGATTAGGCTTTTGATTCAAGTATAGTGGTCGTTACGAAAAGAAAACATATAATGGACGTTTTATTAAAGAAAGGTGACACTACCATAAGAAAACTTTTTATTAGGGTTTTGATTCAAAAATAGTAGGTATTGTGAAAAGAAAAGTAAGGCTTTTGGGTATTGATTAAAAAATATGAGTCATTTTAAAAAGATAACAAAGACTAGGATTTTCATTTAAAACTGAAAATTAGGAGATTAGGCTTGCTTGATATATTGCTCAGTCCTCCTTTCTATGTTGAGCCGGACCTTCTCGTGGAGTTGCTTCATAAATTCGGCGTTCTAGTGCCCATCGAAGTTCACATGCTCAGAAATAGGTAAAGGTGATAAATCCAAAGGAGTTAAAGGATTAAAACCATAAACAATTTCAAATGGTGAAAATTGAGTAGCAGAATGCCTAGAACGATTATAAGCAAACTCAACATGTGGTAAACAATCCTCCCAAGTCTTAATGTTCTTACTAATGACAGCCCGCAACAAAGTGTATAAATTTTGGTTAACTACTTCAGTTTGACCATCAGTTTGAGGGTGACAAGTAGTGGAAAACAATAGTTTAGTCCCTAATTTAGCCCACAATGTCTTCCAAAAATAACTCAAGAACTTAGCATCCCGATCTAACACGATTGTCCTTGCATGCCATGTAGACTTACAATCTCCCTAAAGAACAAATAAGCGATATTGGAAGCATCATCAGTTTTATGACACGGTATAAAATGGGACATCTTAGAAAACCGATCCGCAACGACAAAGATTGAATCCCTTCCACGCTTACTCCTAGGTAATCCTAACACAAAATCCATCGAAATATCAATCCAAGGGGAACTAGGAATAGTTAGTGATGTGTAAAGGCCATTCGGTTGAACCCTAGACTTAGCTTGTCTACAAGTGATACACCGACCACAAATTCGCTCAACATCTCGTTTCATGCATGGCCAATAGAAGTGCTCTTGTAACACGGCTAGAGTCTTAGCTACCCCAAAATTCCCCATTAATCCTCCCCCTTGGGACTCTCAAACTAACAAATCTCTCATGGAACAATTAGGAACACACAACCTATGTTCCCTAAACAGAAAACCCTCACGCCTATAAAACTTCCCTTCGGCGGATTTTTCACAAGCCCCATAAATCACCCCAAAGTCATGGTCCACATGATAAAGATCCTTAATGTGCTCAAAACCAAGGAATTTAACATCAAGAGTGGAGATTAAGGCATACCTGCGTGACAGCGCATCAGCAACCACATTCTCCTTACCTTGTTTATATCGAATAACATACGGAAAGGTCTCAATGAACTCAACCCATCAAGCATGTCGACTGTTCAGCTTATGTTGTCCTTTCAAATGCTTCAAGTATTCATGATCCGTTAGAATCACAAACTCCTTCGGCCACAAGTAATGCTACCAAGTCTCCAATGCTCGAACCAAAGCGTACAACTCCTTATCATAAGTGGGGTAGTTGAGTGCAGGCCCGCCTAGCTTCTCACTGAAGTACGCAAGTGGTCTTCCATCCTGCATGAGTACAGCACCAATACCGACACCAGACACATCACATTCTATTTCAAAAGTATTAGCAAAGTTAGGTAAAGCAAGTAAGGGAGCATGAGTTAGTTTGTGTTTCATAAGCTGAAATGCTTCCTCTTATGCTGCCCCCCATTTGAATGCAACGTTTTTCTTGATAACTTCAGTAATGGGTGCCGCAATGGTACTAAAATCTTTCACGAATCTCCTATAGAAGCTAGCAAGTCCATGAAAGCTGCGAACGTGACTTACACTTGATGGGGTCGCCCATTCTTGGATGGCTTTGATCTTTTCTTCATCAACCTCAATACATGTAGCACTCACAACAAATCCTAGGAAAGCAAGTTTATTGGTGCAAAAGGTACATTTCTTGAGGTTAGCATACAATTTCTCTTTCCTAAGGACATCCAAAAACAATTGCAAATGCGAAGCATGATCATGCAAATTCTTACTATAAATTAGAATATCATTAAAATAAAAAATAATGAATTTTCCAATGAAAGTTCGTAAAACATGATTCATTAAACGCATGAAAGTACTAGATGCATTAGTTAAGCCAAATGGCATGACTAACAATTCATACAAACCATGTTTAGTTTTAAATGTTGTTTTCCATTCATCGCCTTCTCATTCGGATTTGATGATACTCACTCTTAAGATCAATTTTTGAAAACACACAAGATCCATGCAACTCATCTAACATATCATCTAAACGAGGGATGGGGTGTCGATACTTTACCGTTATGTTGTTGATGGCTCGGCAATCAATACACATTATCCATGTTCCATCCTTCTTAGGAACTAGAATCACCGGAACTACGCAAGCACTCATACTTTCTCTCACGTACCCTTTTTCCATCAACTCTTCAACTTGCCTTTGGAGTTCCTTTGTTTCCTCCGGATTGCTCCTATAGGCGGGTCAGTTTGGAATTGAAGCACCGGGAACAAAGTCAATTTGGTGTTCAATTCCACGGATAGGGGGTAAGCCATGTGGTACCTCCTCAGGAAACACATCCTCGAACTCCTGCAAAATAGAAACAACAACACTAGACAATAAAGAGTCAGGTTGGTTAGTGTTTAAAAGGCCCTCCTTGTATATAAGTACAATCATCGGATATTTTGCAAGAAAAGCTCGCTTAACCTCACTTGTTTTTGCATAGAAATTTCTTTTTCCCTCTAATTTTCACTCTTTGGCTGAATTCATCTCTCTCTTTTTTCTCTCACTAGATTCAGCCTTTCTCTCTTGTTTCTCACCACTACTCATCTCTTCACTCACTCTCTTGTGATCACTCAAATTCTTTTGATCTCTCATCTTCTTTTCATCACTCAGTTTTTGCATCATCACTTGATCATCATAAACCTGTTTCGGTGTCATCGGAGCTAGAGTGATGGTTCGTTGTTGGAAAGTGAAGGAGTGCTTGTTGGTGAAGCCATCATGTTGCACACGTCTATCAAATTGCCATGGCCATCCTAAAAGGAAATGTCCCGCTTGCATGGGTACCACATCACACAACACTTCATCCTCATATTTCCCAATCCGAAATGGTACCACAACTTGCTTAGTAACCCGCACTTCACCACTATCATTCAGGAATTGCAACTTGTATGGATAGGGATGCTTGAGTGTTGGGAACCCTAGCTTGTCAACCATGGAAGAACTACCAATGCTAGTGCAACTACCACCATCAATAATAACACTACATACCTTGTCCTTCACATGACGACGAGTGTAAAAGATGTTCTCCCATTGCACTTCTTCTTCCTCCACCTTAGCGTGCAAGTTCAAGGCTCTCCGAGCAACTAATCCAAGCATCTCACCATGCTCAGCCCCAAATTCCTCTTCTCCCAAAAGATCATCCTCCAATGGTGGAATGTCATCTAGCTCACCCTAGTCTTCAGAATCTATTGTCCCATTCTCCCGAATCACCATAACCCGCTTGTTCGGGCATTGGCTAGCGATGTGATCTCTTCCTTGACATTTGAAACATTTAATTTCACTAGAACGAGACAAAGTTGTGGGTATCTTACTTTGAGAAGCCGTGGAAGTAGTGGTTGAATTTTGCTCAGTTTTGGCCTTGGGGTTGGAGTTAATTTCATCTTTCCTTGGATAATTCGGCCTCCATGGTGTTGCACTAGGATTTTGTGGGGTGGGTCTCAGACGTGCACTTGTACTTCCTTTCTTCAGTTACCTCTCAACCTTCATTGCCATATGCACCAAGTCTTCCAACTCCACATAGTGATGTAGCTCAACCGCGTTGGCAATCTCCCTATTCAACCCATTAAAAAACCTTGCCATTGTTGCCTCCCGATCCTCCTCTACATTGGCCCGAATCATAGCCATCTCCATCTCCTTATAATATTCATCAACATTTTTATAACCTTGTCGAAGACCTTGAAGCTTATGGTATAGATCCCGGTAGTAATGAGATGGCACAAACGACGCCTCATCACCCTCTTCATGTCATCCCAAGTCTCGATAGGCAAATCTCCACTTCGCCTCCTATTGACGCATAACTGATCCCACCACACATAGCATCAACATAAACTCAATAGCGGCATGTTTTACCTTCTTAATTTCGGAGTAGTTGTGAAAATCGAAAACCAACTCCTCTTCTTTCTCCCATCAAGGTATGCTTCGGGATCACTCTTTCCTGAAATGCCGGAATCCTCATCTTGATACTACCCAAGTTGTTGTCTACCTAATTTCGACGTCTCTATCCCGACCATATCTCCTAGGGCTTCCCTT
>JAFBII010000021.1:3752953-3826067 GCA_020875875.1 Dioscorea alata | reverse complement strand
AGGAGTTGTACGCTTTGGTTCGAGCATTGGAGACTTGGTAGCATTACTTGTGGCCGAAGGAGTTTGTGATTCTAACGGATCATGAATACTTGAAGCATTTGAAAGGACAACATAAGCTGAACAGTCGACATGCTTGATGGGTTGAGTTCATTGAGACCTTTCCGTATGTTATTCGATATAAACAAGGTAAGGAGAATGTGGTTGCTGATGCGCTGTCACGCAGGTATGCCTTAATCTCCCACTCTTGATGTTAAATTCCTTGGTTTTGAGCACATTAAGGATCTTTATCATGTGGACCATGACTTTGGGGTGATTTATGGGGCTTGTGAAAAATCCGCCGAAGGGAAGTTTTATAGGCGTGAGGGTTTTCTGTTTAGGGAACATAGGTTGTGTGTTCCTAATTGTTCCATGAGAGATTTGTTAGTTTGAGAGTCCCAAGGGGGAGGATTAATGGGGAATTTTGGGGTAGCTAAGACTCTAGCCGTGTTACAAGAGCACTTCTATTGGCCATGCATGAAACGAGATGTTGAGCGAATTTGTGGTCGGTGTATCACTTGTAGACAAGCTAAGTCTAGGGTTCAACCGAATGGCCTTTACACATCACTAACTATTCCTAGTTCCCCTTGGATTGATATTTCGATGGATTTTGTGTTAGGATTACCTAGGAGTAAGCGTGGAAGGGATTCAATCTTTGTCGTTGCGGATCGGTTTTCTAAGATGTCCCATTTTATACCGTGTCATAAAACTGATGATGCTTCCAATATCGCTTATTTGTTCTTTAGGGAGATTGTAAGTCTACATGGCATGCCAAGGACAATCGTGTTAGATCGGGATGCTAAGTTCTTGAGTTATTTTTGGAAGACATTGTGGGCTAAATTAGGGACTAAACTATTGTTTTCCACTACTTGTCACCCTCAAACTGATGGTCAAACTGAAGTAGTTAACCAAAATTTATACACTTTGTTGCGGGCTGTCATTAGTAAGAACATTAAGACTTGGGAGGATTGTTTACCACATGTTGAGTTTGCTTATAATCGTTCTAGGCATTCTGCTACTCAATTTTCACCATTTGAAATTGTTTATGGTTTTAATCCTTTAACTCCTTTGGATTTATCACCTTTACCTATTTCTGAGCATGTGAACTTCGATGGGCACTAGAACGCCGAATTTATGAAGCAACTCCACGAGAAGGTCCGGCTCAACATAGAAAGGAGGACTGAGCAATATATCAAGCAAGCCTAATCTCCTAATTTTCAGTTTTAAATGAAAATCCTAGTCTTTGTTATCTTTTTAAAATGACTCATATTTTTTAATCAATACCCAAAAGCCTTACTTTTCTTTTCACAATACCTACTATTTTGAATCAAAACCCTAATAAAAAGTTTCTTATGGTAGTGTCACCTTTCTTTAATAAAACGTCCATTATATGTTTTCTTTTCGTAACGACCACTATACTTGAATCAAAAGCCTAATCTTATGCTTTCAATCGAAACACTAATGTTTTGTTTTATTTTCGGAATGTCTCGTTTTGTTTTTTATCAAAACACTAACTCTATCTTCCAAAACAATAATTTTTTTTCTTGTTCTTTCGTAAAGTCTCTTATCTTTCGGTCAAAACAAGAATCCTACGTTTCCTTTTCTTAATCACTTCTATCTGTATGTATTTAATCAAAACCCTTATCTTATATTTTCTAATAGTAATTACTCCTAATTTTAAGTTTTGAATGAAAACCGTCGTCTTTGTTGTCATTTTAAAATGACTCGTATTTTGAACCAAGATCCCAAACCGTTTCTTTTACATACGGCATACCTACTATTTTTGAATCAAAACACAAATCATAAGTTTTTTTTATTGTAGTGTCACTTTTCTTTAATCAAAACCTTGATCATATGTTTTCTTTTCGTAACGCCGATTATATTTGAATCAAAAGCCTAATTTTCTGCTTTAAATCAAAATCCTAATGTTTTTTTTTATTTTCGGAATGTCTCTTTTTGTTTTCAATCAAAACACTAACCCTATCTTTCAGAACCATAATATTTTCCTTTTCTTTAGTAAAGTCTCGTATCTTTCGGTCAAAATAAGAATCCTATGTTTCCTTTTTTTAATAACTTCTATCTTTATGTATCTAATCAAAATCCTAATCTTATGTTTTCTAATAGTAATATCTCCTAATTCTCAGTTTTAAACGAAAGCCCTAGTCTTTGTTATCATTTTAAAATGACACGTATTTTTGAACGAAGACCCAAAAATTTACTTTTCTTTTCAGAATACCTACTATTTTTGAATCAAAACCCTAATAAAAAGTTTTCTTATGGTAGTGTCACCTTTCTTTAATAAAACATCGATCATATGTTTTTTTTTCGTAACGGCCACTATACTTAAATCAAAAGCCTAATCTTATGCTTTCAAACAAAACCCTAATGCTTTGTTTTATTTTCGGAATGTCTCATTTTGTTTTTTATCAAAACACAAACCCTATCATTCAAAATCATAATTTTATTCTTGTTCTTTCGTAAAGTCTCCTATCTTTCGGTTAAAACAAGAATCCTACGTTTCCTTTTCTTAAAAACTTCTATCTGTATGTATTTAATCAAAACCCTTATCTTATATTTTCTTATAATAATTTCTCCTAATTTTCAGTTTTGAATTAAAACCGTAGTCTTTGTTGTCATTTTAAAATGACTCGTATTTTGAACCACGACCCCAAACCCTTTCTTTTAAATTCGGCATACCTACTATTTTTGAATCAAAACACAAATCATAAGTATTTTTATGGTAGTGTCGCCTTTCTTTAATCAAAACCTTGATTATATGTTTTCTTTTCGTAACGCCGACTATAATTGAATCAAAAGCCTAATCTTCTGCTTTCCATCAAAACCCTAATGCTTTGTTTTATTTTCGGAATGTCTCATTTTGTTTTTAATCAAAACACTAACTCTACCTTTCAAAACCATAATCTTTTCCTTTTCTTTGGTAAAGCCTCCTATCTTAAAGTCAAAACAAGAATCCTATATTTCCTTTTCTAAATAACTTCTATCTGTATTTATTTAATCAATACCCTAATCTTATGTTTTCTAATAGTAATATCTCCTAATTTTCAGTTTTGAATTAAAGCCCTAGTCTTTGTTATTATTTTAAAATGATTCGTATTTTTGAACCAAGACCCAAAAGCCTTACTTTTCCTTTCAGAATACCTATTATTTTTTAATCAAAACCCTAATAAAAAGTTTTCTTATGGTAGTGTCAATTTTTTAATAAAACGTAGATTATATGTTTTTTTTTTCATAACGCCCACTATACTTTAATCAAAAGCCTAATCTTATCCTTTCAATCAAAACAATAATGCTTTGTTTTATTTTCGGAATGTCTCGTTTTGTTTTTTATCAAAACACTAACCCTATCTTGGAAAACCATAATTTTTTTTCTTGTTCTTTCGTAAAGTCTCCTATCTTTCGGTCAAAACAAGAATCCTACGTTTTCTTTTCTTAATAACTTCTATCTGTATGTATTTAATCAAAACACTTATCTTATATTTTCTTATAGTAATTTCTCCTAATTTTCAGTTTTGAATGAAAACCGTAGTTTTTGTTGTCATTTTAAAATGACTCGTATTTTGAACCAAGACCCCAAACCCTTTCTTTTCCATTCGGTATACCTACTATTTTTGAATCAAAACACTATTCATAGATTTTTTTTATGGTAGTGTTGACTTTCTTTAATCAAAACCTTGATTATATGTTTTCTTTTCGTAACGCCGGTTATAATTGAATCAAAAGCCTAATCTTCTGCTTTCTATAAAAACCCTAATGCTTTGTTTAATTTTCGGGATGTCTCATTTTGTTTTTAATCAAAACACTAACTCTACCTTTCAAAACCATAATCTTTTCCTTTTCTTTGGTAAAGCCTCCTATCTTTCAGTCAAAATAAGAATCCTATATTTCCTTTTCTAAATAACTTCTATCTATATGTATTTAATAAAAACACTAATCTTATGTTTTCTAATACTAATATCTCCTAATTTTCAGTTTTAAATGCAAACCCTAGTCTTTGTTATCATTTTGAAATGACTCGTATTTTTGAACCAAGACCCAAAAGCTTTACTTTTCCTTTCAGAATACCTATTATTTTTTAATCAAAACCCTAATAAAAAGTTTTCTTATGGTAGTGTCACCTTTCTTTAATAAAACGTCGATCATATGTTTTCTTTTCGTAATGCTCACTATACTTGAATCAAAAGCCTAATCTTATGCTTTCAATCAAAACCCTAATGCTTTGTTTTATTTTCGGAATGTCTCGTTTTGTTTTTTATCAAAACATTAAACCTATCTTCCAAAACCATAATTTTTTTCTTGTTCTTTCGTAATGTCTCCTATCTTTCGTTCAAAACAAGAATCCTATGTTTCCTTTTCTTAATAACTTCTATCTGTATGTATTTAATCAAAACCCTTATCTTATATTTTCTTATAGTAATTTCTCCTAATTTTCAGTTTTGAATGAGAACCGTAGTCTTTGTTGTGTTTTTAAAATAACTCGTATTTTGAACCAAGACCCCAAACCCTTTTTTTTCCATTTCGCATACCTACTATTTTTGAATCAAAATACTAATCATAAGTTTTCTTATGGTAGTATCACCTTTCTTTAATTAAAACCTTGATCATATGTTTTCTTTTCGTAATGCCGACTATATTTGAATCAAAAGCCTAATCTTCTACTTTAAATCAAAAACCCTAACGCTTGTTTTTTTTTTTTTCGGAATGTCTCGTTTCGTTTTCAATCAAAATACTAACCCTATCTTTCAAAACCATAATCTTTTCCTTTTCTTTACTAAAGTCTCGTATCTTTTGGTAAAAATTAGAATCCTATATTTCCTTTTCTTAATAACTTCTATCTTTATGTTTGCAATCAAAACACTAATCTTTTGTTTTCTAATAATCTCCTAATTTTCAGTTTTAAATGAAAACCCAATTCTTTGTTATCATTTTAAAATGATTCGTATTTTTTAACCAAGACCCAAAAGCCTTACTTTTCCTTTCAGAATACCTACTATTTTTGAATCAAAACCCTAATAAAAAGTTTTCTTTTGGTAGTGTTACCTTTCTTTAATAAAATATCGATGATTTGTTTTCTTTTCGTAACGCCCACTATGCTTGAATCAAAAGCCTAATCTTATGCTTTCAATTAAAACACTAATGCTTTGTTTTATTTTCGGAATGTGCCATTTTGTTTTTTATCAAAACACTAACCCTATCTTCCAAAACCATAATTTCTATTTTTGTTTTTTCGTAAAGTCTCCTATCTTTCGTCAAAACAAGAATCCTACGTTTCTTTTTCTTAATAACTTCTATCTGTATGTATTTAATCAAAACACCTATCTTATATTTTTTCTTATAGTAATTTCTCCTAATTTTCAGTTTTGAATGAAAACCGTAGTCTTTGTTGTCATTTTAAAATGACTCGTATTTTGAACCACGACCCAAACCCTTTCTTTTCCATTCGGCATACCTACTATTTCTGAATCAAAACACTAATCATAAGTTTTTTTATGGTAGTGTTGCCTTTCTTTAATCAAAACCTTGATTATATGTTTTCTTTTCGTAACGCCGACTATAATTAAATCAAAAGCCTAATCTTCTGCTTTCCATCAAAACCCTAATGCTTTGTTTTATTTTCGGAATGTCTCGTTTTGTTTTTTATCAAAACATTAAACCTATCTTCCAAAAGCATAATTTTTTTCTTGTTCTTTCGTAATGTCTCCTATCTTTCGTTCAAAACAAGAATCCTATGTTTCCTTTTCTTAATAACTTCTATCTGTATGTATTTAATCAAAACCCTTATCTTATATTTTCTTATAGTAATTTCTCCTAATTTTCAGTTTTGAATGAGAACCGTAGTCTTTGTTGTCTTTTTAAAATAACTCGTATTTTGAACCAAGACCCCAAACCCTTTTTTTTCCATTTCGCATACCTACTATTTTTGAATCAAAACACTAATCATAAGTTTTCTTATGGTAGTATCACCTTTCTTTAATTAAAACCTTGATCATATGTTTTTTTTCGTAATGCCGACTATATTTGAATCAAAAGCCTAATCTTCTGCTTTAAATCAAAAAACCTAATGCTTGTTTTTTTTTTTTTTTCGGAATGTCTCGTTTCGTTTACAATCAAAATACTAACCCTATCTTTCAAAACCATAATCTTTTCCTTTTCTTTACTAAAGTCTCGTATCTTTTGGTAAAAATTAGAATCCTATATTTCCTTTTCTTAATAACTTCTATCTTTATGTTTGCAATCAAAACCCTAATCTTTTGTTTTCTAATAATCTCCTAATTTTCAGTTTTAAATGAAAACCCAATTCTTTGTTATCATTTAAAAATGACTCGTATTTTTTAACCAAGACCCAAAAGCCTTACTTTTCCTTTCAGAATACCTACTATTTTTGAATCAAAACCCTAATAAAAAGTTTTCTTTTGGTAGTGTCACCTTTCTTTAATAAAATATCGATGATTTGTTTTCTTTTCGCAACGCCCACTATGCTTGAATCAAAACCCTAATCTTATGCTTTCAATTAAAACACTAATGCTTTGTTTTATTTTCGTAATGTTTCATTTTGTTTTTTATCAAAACACTAATCCTACATTTCTTTTTCTTAATAACTTCTATCTGTATGTATTTAATCAAAACACTTATCTTATATTTTTTCTTATAGTAATTTCTCCTAATTTTCAGTTTTGAATGAAAACCGTAGTCTTTGTTGTCATTTTAAAATGACTCGTATTTTGAACCACGACCCAAACCGTTTCTTTTCCATTCGGCATACCTACTATTTCTGAATCAAAACACTAATCATAAGTTTTTTTATGGTAGTGTCGCCTTTCTTTAATCAAAACCTTGATTATATGTTTTCTTTTCGTAACGCCGACTATAATTAAATCAAAAGCCTAATCTTCTGCTTTCCATCAAAACCGTAATGCTTTGTTTTATTTTCGGAATGTCTCGTTTTGTTTTTTTATCAAAACATTAAACCTATCTTCCAAAACCATAATTTTTTCTTGTTCTTTCGTAATGTCTCCTATCTTTCGTTCAAAACAAGAATCCTATGTTTCCTTTTCTTAATAACTTCTATCTGTATGTATTTAATCAAAACCCTTATCTTATATTTTCTTATAGTAATTTCTCCTAATTTTCAGTTTTGAATGAGAACCGTAGTCTTTGTTGTCTTTTTAAAATAACTCGTATTTTGAACCAAGACCCCAAACCCTTTTTTTTCCATTTCGCATACCTACTATTTTTGAATCAAAACACTAATCATAAGTTTTCTTATGGTAGTATCACCTTTCTTTAATTAAAACCTTGATCATATGTTTTTTTTCGTAATGCCGACTATATTTGAATCAAAAGCCTAATCTTCTGCTTTAAATCAAAAAACCTAATGCTTGTTTTTTTTTTTTTTCGGAATGTCTCGTTTCGTTTACAATCAAAATACTAACCCTATCTTTCAAAACCATAATCTTTTCCTTTTCTTTACTAAAGTCTCGTATCTTTTGGTAAAAATTAGAATCCTATATTTCCTTTTCTTAATAACTTCTATCTTTATGTTTGCAATCAAAACACTAATCTTTTGTTTTCTAATAATCTCCTAATTTTCAGTTTTAAATGAAAACCCAATTCTTTGTTATCATTTTAAAATGATTCGTATTTTTTAACCAAGACCCAAAAGCCTTACTTTTCCTTTCAGAATACCTACTATTTTTGAATCAAAACCCTAATAAAAAGTTTTCTTTTGGTAGTGTTACCTTTCTTTAATAAAATATCGATGATTTGTTTTCTTTTCGTAACGCCCACTATGCTTGAATCAAAAGCCTAATCTTATGCTTTCAATTAAAACACTAATGCTTTGTTTTATTTTCGGAATGTGCCATTTTGTTTTTTATCAAAACACTAACCCTATCTTCCAAAACCATAATTTCTATTTTTGTTTTTTCGTAAAGTCTCCTATCTTTCGTCAAAACAAGAATCCTACGTTTCTTTTTCTTAATAACTTCTATCTGTATGTATTTAATCAAAACACCTATCTTATATTTTTTTCTTATAGTAATTTCTCCTAATTTTCAGTTTTGAATGAAAACCGTAGTCTTTGTTGTCATTTTAAAATGACTCGTATTTTGAACCACGACCCAAACCCTTTCTTTTCCATTCGGCATACCTACTATTTCTGAATCAAAACACTAATCATAAGTTTTTTTATGGTAGTGTTGCCTTTCTTTAATCAAAACCTTGATTATATGTTTTCTTTTCGTAACGCCGACTATAATTAAATCAAAAGCCTAATCTTCTGCTTTCCATCAAAACCCTAATGCTTTGTTTTATTTTCGGAATGTCTCGTTTTGTTTTTTATCAAAACATTAAACCTATCTTCCAAAACCATAATTTTTTTCTTGTTCTTTCGTAATGTCTCCTATCTTTCGTTCAAAACAAGAATCCTATGTTTCCTTTTCTTAATAACTTCTATCTGTATGTATTTAATCAAAACCCTTATCTTATATTTTCTTATAGTAATTTCTCCTAATTTTCAGTTTTGAATGAGAACCGTAGTCTTTGTTGTCTTTTTAAAATAACTCGTATTTTGAACCAAGACCCCAAACCCTTTTTTTTCCATTTCGCATACCTACTATTTTTGAATCAAAACACTAATCATAAGTTTTCTTATGGTAGTATCACCTTTCTTTAATTAAAACCTTGATCATATGTTTTTTTTCGTAATGCCGACTATATTTGAATCAAAAGCCTAATCTTCTGCTTTAAATCAAAAAACCTAATGCTTGTTTTTTTTTTTTTTTCGGAATGTCTCGTTTCGTTTACAATCAAAATACTAACCCTATCTTTCAAAACCATAATCTTTTCCTTTTCTTTACTAAAGTCTCGTATCTTTTGGTAAAAATTAGAATCCTATATTTCCTTTTCTTAATAACTTCTATCTTTATGTTTGCAATCAAAACCCTAATCTTTTGTTTTCTAATAATCTCCTAATTTTCAGTTTTAAATGAAAACCCAATTCTTTGTTATCATTTAAAAATGACTCGTATTTTTTAACCAAGACCCAAAAGCCTTACTTTTCCTTTCAGAATACCTACTATTTTTGAATCAAAACCCTAATAAAAAGTTTTCTTTTGGTAGTGTCACCTTTCTTTAATAAAATATCGATGATTTGTTTTCTTTTCGCAACGCCCACTATGCTTGAATCAAAACCCTAATCTTATGCTTTCAATTAAAACACTAATGCTTTGTTTTATTTTCGTAATGTTTCATTTTGTTTTTTATCAAAACACTAATCCTACATTTCTTTTTCTTAATAACTTCTATCTGTATGTATTTAATCAAAACACTTATCTTATATTTTTTCTTATAGTAATTTCTCCTAATTTTCAGTTTTGAATGAAAACCGTAGTCTTTGTTGTCATTTTAAAATGACTCGTATTTTGAACCACGACCCAAACCCTTTCTTTTCCATTCGGCATACCTACTATTTCTGAATCAAAACACTAATCATAAGTTTTTTTATGGTAGTGTCGCCTTTCTTTAATCAAAACCTTGATTATATGTTTTCTTTTCGTAACGCCGACTATAATTAAATCAAAAGCCTAATCTTCTGCTTTCCATCAAAACCGTAATGCTTTGTTTTATTTTCGGAATGTCTCGTTTTGTTTTTTTATCAAAACATTAAACCTATCTTCCAAAACCATAATTTTTTCTTGTTCTTTCGTAATGTCTCCTATCTTTCGTTCAAAACAAGAATCCTATGTTTCCTTTTCTTAATAACTTCTATCTGTATGTATTTAATCAAAACCCTTATCTTATATTTTCTTATAGTAATTTCTCCTAATTTTCAGTTTTGAATGAGAACCGTAGTCTTTGTTGTCTTTTTAAAATAACTCGTATTTTGAACCAAGACCCCAAACCCTTTTTTTTCCATTTCGCATACCTACTATTTTTGAATCAAAACACTAATCATAAGTTTTCTTATGGTAGTATCACCTTTCTTTAATTAAAACCTTGATCATATGTTTTTTTTCGTAATGCCGACTATATTTGAATCAAAAGCCTAATCTTCTGCTTTAAATCAAAAAACCTAATGCTTGTTTTTTTTTTTTTTCGGAATGTCTCGTTTCGTTTACAATCAAAATACTAACCCTATCTTTCAAAACCATTATTTTTTTCCTTTTCTTTACTAAAGCCTCGTATCTTTTGGTAAAAATTAGAATCCTATATTTCCTTTTCTTAATAACTTCTATCTTTATGTTTGCAATCAAAACACTAATCTTTTGTTTTCTAATAATCTCCTAATTTTCAGTTTTAAATGAAAACCCAATTCTTTGTTATCATTTTAAAATGATTCGTATTTTTTAACCAAGACCCAAAAGCCTTACTTTTCCTTTCAGAATACCTACTATTTTTGAATCAAAACCCTAATAAAAAGTTTTCTTTTGGTAGTGTTACCTTTCTTTAATAAAATATCGATGATTTGTTTTCTTTTCGTAACGCCCACTATGCTTGAATCAAAAGCCTAATCTTATGCTTTCAATTAAAACACTAATGCTTTGTTTTATTTTCGGAATGTGCCATTTTGTTTTTTATCAAAACACTAACCCTATCTTCCAAAACCATAATTTCTATTTTTGTTTTTTCGTAAAGTCTCCTATCTTTCGTCAAAACAAGAATCCTACGTTTCTTTTTCTTAATAACTTCTATCTGTATGTATTTAATCAAAACACCTATCTTATATTTTTTCTTATAGTAATTTCTCCTAATTTTCAGTTTTGAATGAAAACCGTAGTCTTTGTTGTCATTTTAAAATGACTCGTATTTTGAACCACGACCCAAACCCTTTCTTTTCCATTCGGCATACCTACTATTTCTGAATCAAAACACTAATCATAAGTTTTTTTATGGTAGTGTTGCCTTTCTTTAATCAAAACCTTGATTATATGTTTTCTTTTCGTAACGCCGACTATAATTAAATCAAAAGCCTAATCTTCTGCTTTCCATCAAAACCCTAATGCTTTGTTTTATTTTCGGAATGTCTCGTTTTGTTTTTTATCAAAACATTAAACCTATCTTCCAAAACCATAATTTTTTTCTTGTTCTTTCGTAATGTCTCCTATCTTTCGTTCAAAACAAGAATCCTATGTTTCCTTTTCTTAATAACTTCTATCTGTATGTATTTAATCAAAACCCTTATCTTATATTTTCTTATAGTAATTTCTCCTAATTTTCAGTTTTGAATGAGAACCGTAGTCTTTGTTGTCTTTTTAAAATAACTCGTATTTTGAACCAAGACCCCAAACCCTTTTTTTTCCATTTCGCATACCTACTATTTTTGAATCAAAACACTAATCATAAGTTTTCTTATGGTAGTATCACCTTTCTTTAATTAAAACCTTGATCATATGTTTTTTTTCGTAATGCCGACTATATTTGAATCAAAAGCCTAATCTTCTGCTTTAAATCAAAAAACCTAATGCTTGTTTTTTTTTTTTTTTCGGAATGTCTCGTTTCGTTTACAATCAAAATACTAACCCTATCTTTCAAAACCATAATCTTTTCCTTTTCTTTACTAAAGTCTCGTATCTTTTGGTAAAAATTAGAATCCTATATTTCCTTTTCTTAATAACTTCTATCTTTATGTTTGCAATCAAAACCCTAATCTTTTGTTTTCTAATAATCTCCTAATTTTCAGTTTTAAATGAAAACCCAATTCTTTGTTATCATTTAAAAATGACTCGTATTTTTTAACCAAGACCCAAAAGCCTTACTTTTCCTTTCAGAATACCTACTATTTTTGAATCAAAACCCTAATAAAAAGTTTTCTTTTGGTAGTGTCACCTTTCTTTAATAAAATATCGATGATTTGTTTTCTTTTCGCAACGCCCACTATGCTTGAATCAAAACCCTAATCTTATGCTTTCAATTAAAACACTAATGCTTTGTTTTATTTTCGTAATGTTTCATTTTGTTTTTTATCAAAACACTAATCCTACATTTCTTTTTCTTAATAACTTCTATCTGTATGTATTTAATCAAAACACTTATCTTATATTTTTTCTTATAGTAATTTCTCCTAATTTTCAGTTTTGAATGAAAACCGTAGTCTTTGTTGTCATTTTAAAATGACTCGTATTTTGAACCACGACCCAAACCGTTTCTTTTCCATTCGGCATACCTACTATTTCTGAATCAAAACACTAATCATAAGTTTTTTTATGGTAGTGTCGCCTTTCTTTAATCAAAACCTTGATTATATGTTTTCTTTTCGTAACGCCGACTATAATTAAATCAAAAGCCTAATCTTCTGCTTTCCATCAAAACCGTAATGCTTTGTTTTATTTTCGGAATGTCTCGTTTTGTTTTTTTATCAAAACATTAAACCTATCTTCCAAAACCATAATTTTTTCTTGTTCTTTCGTAATGTCTCCTATCTTTCGTTCAAAACAAGAATCCTATGTTTCCTTTTCTTAATAACTTCTATCTGTATGTATTTAATCAAAACCCTTATCTTATATTTTCTTATAGTAATTTCTCCTAATTTTCAGTTTTGAATGAGAATCGTAGTCTTTGTTGTCTTTTTAAAATAACTCGTATTTTGAACCAAGACCCCAAACCCTTTTTTTTCCATTTCGCATACCTACTATTTTTGAATCAAAACACTAATCATAAGTTTTCTTATGGTAGTATCACCTTTCTTTAATTAAAACCTTGATCATATGTTTTTTTTCGTAATGCCGACTATATTTGAATCAAAAGCCTAATCTTCTGCTTTAAATCAAAAAACCTAATGCTTGTTTTTTTTTTTTTTCGGAATGTCTCGTTTCGTTTACAATCAAAATACTAACCCTATCTTTCAAAACCATAATCTTTTCCTTTTCTTTACTAAAGTCTCGTATCTTTTGGTAAAAATTAGAATCCTATATTTCCTTTTCTTAATAACTTCTATCTTTATGTTTGCAATCAAAACACTAATCTTTTGTTTTCTAATAATCTCCTAATTTTCAGTTTTAAATGAAAACCCAATTCTTTGTTATCATTTTAAAATGATTCGTATTTTTTAACCAAGACCCAAAAGCCTTACTTTTCCTTTCAGAATACCTACTATTTTTGAATCAAAACCCTAATAAAAAGTTTTCTTTTGGTAGTGTTACCTTTCTTTAATAAAATATCGATGATTTGTTTTCTTTTCGTAACGCCCACTATGCTTGAATCAAAAGCCTAATCTTATCCTTTCAATTAAAACACTAATGCTTTGTTTTATTTTCGGAATGTGCCATTTTGTTTTTTATCAAAACACTAACCCTATCTTCCAAAACCATAATTTCTATTTTTGTTTTTTCGTAAAGTCTCCTATCTTTCGTCAAAACAAGAATCCTACGTTTCTTTTTCTTAATAACTTCTATCTGTATTTATTTAATCAAAACACCTATCTTATATTTTTTCTTATAGTAATTTCTCCTAATTTTCAGTTTTGAATGAAAACCGTAGTCTTTGTTGTCATTTTAAAATGACTCGTATTTTGAACCACGACCCAAACCCTTTCTTTTCCATTCGGCATACCTACTATTTCTGAATCAAAACACTAATCATAAGTTTTTTTATGGTAGTGTCGCCTTTCTTTAATCAAAACCTTGATTATATGTTTTCTTTTCGTAACGCCGACTATAATTAAATCAAAAGCCTAATCTTCTGCTTTCCATCAAAACCGTAATGCTTTGTTTTATTTTCGGAATGTCTCGTTTTGTTTTTTTATCAAAACATTAAACCTATCTTCCAAAACCATAATTTTTTCTTGTTCTTTCGTAATGTCTCCTATCTTTCGTTCAAAACAAGAATCCTATGTTTCCTTTTCTTAATAACTTCTATCTGTATGTATTTAATCAAAACCCTTATCTTATATTTTCTTATAGTAATTTCTCCTAATTTTCAGTTTTGAATGAGAATCGTAGTCTTTGTTGTCTTTTTAAAATAACTCGTATTTTGAACCAAGACCCCAAACCCTTTTTTTTCCATTTCGCATACCTACTATTTTTGAATCAAAACACTAATCATAAGTTTTCTTATGGTAGTATCACCTTTCTTTAATTAAAACCTTGATCATATGTTTTTTTTCGTAATGCCGACTATATTTGAATCAAAAGCCTAATCTTCTGCTTTAAATCAAAAAACCTAATGCTTGTTTTTTTTTTTTTTCGGAATGTCTCGTTTCGTTTACAATCAAAATACTAACCCTATCTTTCAAAACCATAATCTTTTCCTTTTCTTTACTAAAGTCTCGTATCTTTTGGTAAAAATTAGAATCCTATATTTCCTTTTCTTAATAACTTCTATCTTTATGTTTGCAATCAAAACACTAATCTTTTGTTTTCTAATAATCTCCTAATTTTCAGTTTTAAATGAAAACCCAATTCTTTGTTATCATTTTAAAATGATTCGTATTTTTTAACCAAGACCCAAAAGCCTTACTTTTCCTTTCAGAATACCTACTATTTTTGAATCAAAACCCTAATAAAAAGTTTTCTTTTGGTAGTGTTACCTTTCTTTAATAAAATATCGATGATTTGTTTTCTTTTCGTAACGCCCACTATGCTTGAATCAAAAGCCTAATCTTATGCTTTCAATTAAAACACTAATGCTTTGTTTTATTTTCGGAATGTGCCATTTTGTTTTTTATCAAAACACTAACCCTATCTTCCAAAACCATAATTTCTATTTTTGTTTTTTCGTAAAGTCTCCTATCTTTCGTCAAAACAAGAATCCTACGTTTCTTTTTCTTAATAACTTCTATCTGTATTTATTTAATCAAAACACCTATCTTATATTTTTTCTTATAGTAATTTCTCCTAATTTTCAGTTTTGAATGAAAACCGTAGTCTTTGTTGTCATTTTAAAATGACTCGTATTTTGAACCACGACCCAAACCCTTTCTTTTCCATTCGGCATACCTACTATTTCTGAATCAAAACACTAATCATAAGTTTTTTTATGGTAGTGTTGCCTTTCTTTAATCAAAACCTTGATTATATGTTTTCTTTTCGTAACGCCGACTATAATTAAATCAAAAGCCTAATCTTCTGCTTTCCATCAAAACCCTAATGCTTTGTTTTATTTTCGGAATGTCTCGTTTTGTTTTTTTATCAAAACATTAAACCTATCTTCCAAAACCATAATTTTTTCTTGTTCTTTCGTAATGTCTCCTATCTTTCGTTCAAAACAAGAATCCTATGTTTCCTTTTCTTAATAACTTCTATCTGTATGTATTTAATCAAAACCCTTATCTTATATTTTCTTATAGTAATTTCTCCTAATTTTCAGTTTTGAATGAGAACCGTAGTCTTTGTTGTCTTTTTAAAATAACTCGTATTTTGAACCAAGACCCCAAACCCTTTTTTTTCCATTTCGCATACCTACTATTTTTGAATCAAAACACTAATCATAAGTTTTCTTATGGTAGTATCACCTTTCTTTAATTAAAACCTTGATCATATGTTTTTTTTCGTAATGCCGACTATATTTGAATCAAAAGCCTAATCTTCTGCTTTAAATCAAAAAACCTAATGCTTGTTTTTTTTTTTTTCGGAATGTCTCGTTTCGTTTACAATCAAAATACTAACCCTATCTTTCAAAACCATTATTTTTTTCCTTTTCTTTACTAAAGCCTCGTATCTTTTGGTAAAAATTAGAATCCTATATTTCCTTTTCTTAATAACTTCTATCTTTATGTTTGCAATCAAAACACTAATCTTTTGTTTTCTAATAATCTCCTAATTTTCAGTTTTAAATGAAAACCCAATTCTTTGTTATCATTTTAAAATGATTCGTATTTTTTAACCAAGACCCAAAAGCCTTACTTTTCCTTTCAGAATACCTACTATTTTTGAATCAAAACCCTAATAAAAAGTTTTCTTTTGGTAGTGTTACCTTTCTTTAATAAAATATCGATGATTTGTTTTCTTTTCGTAACGCCCACTATGCTTGAATCAAAAGCCTAATCTTATGCTTTCAATTAAAACACTAATGCTTTGTTTTATTTTCGGAATGTGCCATTTTGTTTTTTATCAAAACACTAACCCTATCTTCCAAAACCATAATTTCTATTTTTGTTTTTTCGTAAAGTCTCCTATCTTTCGTCAAAACAAGAATCCTACGTTTCTTTTTCTTAATAACTTCTATCTGTATGTATTTAATCAAAACACCTATCTTATATTTTTTCTTATAGTAATTTCTCCTAATTTTCAGTTTTGAATGAAAACCGTAGTCTTTGTTGTCATTTTAAAATGACTCGTATTTTGAACCACGACCCAAACCCTTTCTTTTCCATTCGGCATACCTACTATTTCTGAATCAAAACACTAATCATAAGTTTTTTTATGGTAGTGTTGCCTTTCTTTAATCAAAACCTTGATTATATGTTTTCTTTTCGTAACGCCGACTATAATTAAATCAAAAGCCTAATCTTCTGCTTTCCATCAAAACCCTAATGCTTTGTTTTATTTTCGGAATGTCTCGTTTTGTTTTTTATCAAAACATTAAACCTATCTTCCAAAACCATAATTTTTTTCTTGTTCTTTCGTAATGTCTCCTATCTTTCGTTCAAAACAAGAATCCTATGTTTCCTTTTCTTAATAACTTCTATCTGTATGTATTTAATCAAAACCCTTATCTTATATTTTCTTATAGTAATTTCTCCTAATTTTCAGTTTTGAATGAGAACCGTAGTCTTTGTTGTCTTTTTAAAATAACTCGTATTTTGAACCAAGACCCCAAACCCTTTTTTTTCCATTTCGCATACCTACTATTTTTGAATCAAAACACTAATCATAAGTTTTCTTATGGTAGTATCACCTTTCTTTAATTAAAACCTTGATCATATGTTTTTTTTCGTAATGCCGACTATATTTGAATCAAAAGCCTAATCTTCTGCTTTAAATCAAAAAACCTAATGCTTGTTTTTTTTTTTTTCGGAATGTCTCGTTTCGTTTACAATCAAAATACTAACCCTATCTTTCAAAACCATAATCTTTTCCTTTTCTTTACTAAAGTCTCGTATCTTTTGGTAAAAATTAGAATCCTATATTTCCTTTTCTTAATAACTTCTATCTTTATGTTTGCAATCAAAACCCTAATCTTTTGTTTTCTAATAATCTCCTAATTTTCAGTTTTAAATGAAAACCCAATTCTTTGTTATCATTTAAAAATGACTCGTATTTTTTAACCAAGACCCAAAAGCCTTACTTTTCCTTTCAGAATACCTACTATTTTTGAATCAAAACCCTAATAAAAAGTTTTCTTTTGGTAGTGTCACCTTTCTTTAATAAAATATCGATGATTTGTTTTCTTTTCGCAACGCCCACTATGCTTGAATCAAAACCCTAATCTTATGCTTTCAATTAAAACACTAATGCTTTGTTTTATTTTCGTAATGTTTCATTTTGTTTTTTATCAAAACACTAATCCTACATTTCTTTTTTCTTAATAACTTCTATCTGTATGTATTTAATCAAAACACTTATCTTATATTTTTTCTTATAGTAATTTCTCCTAATTTTCAGTTTTGAATGAAAACCGTAGTCTTTGTTGTCATTTTAAAATGACTCGTATTTTGAACCACGACCCAAACAATTTCTTTTCCATTCGGCATACCTACTATTTCTGAATCAAAACACTAATCATAAGTTTTTTTATGGTAGTGTCGCCTTTCTTTAATCAAAACCTTGATTATATGTTTTCTTTTCGTAACGCCGACTATAATTAAATCAAAAGCCTAATCTTCTGCTTTCCATCAAAACCGTAATGCTTTGTTTTATTTTCGGAATGTCTCGTTTTGTTTTTTTATCAAAACATTAAACCTATCTTCCAAAACCATAATTTTTTCTTGTTCTTTCGTAATGTCTCCTATCTTTCGTTCAAAACAAGAATCCTATGTTTCCTTTTCTTAATAACTTCTATCTGTATGTATTTAATCAAAACCCTTATCTTATATTTTCTTATAGTAATTTCTCCTAATTTTCAGTTTTGAATGAGAACCGTAGTCTTTGTTGTCTTTTTAAAATAACTCGTATTTTGAACCAAGACCCCAAACCCTTTTTTTTCCATTTCGCATACCTACTATTTTTGAATCAAAACACTAATCATAAGTTTTCTTATGGTAGTATCACCTTTCTTTAATTAAAACCTTGATCATATGTTTTTTTTCGTAATGCCGACTATATTTGAATCAAAAGCCTAATCTTCTGCTTTAAATCAAAAAACCTAATGCTTGTTTTTTTTTTTTTTTCGGAATGTCTCGTTTCGTTTTCAATCAAAATACTAACCCTATCTTTCAAAACCATTATTTTTTTCCTTTTCTTTACTAAAGTCTCGTATCTTTTGGTAAAAATTAGAATCCTATATTTCCTTTTCTTAATAACTTCTATCTTTATGTTTGCAATCAAAACACTAATCTTTTGTTTTCTAATAATCTCCTAATTTTCAGTTTTAAATGAAAACCCAATTCTTTGTTATCATTTTAAAATGATTCGTATTTTTTAACCAAGACCCAAAAGCCTTACTTTTCCTTTCAGAATACCTACTATTTTTGAATCAAAACCCTAATAAAAAGTTTTCTTTTGGTAGTGTTACCTTTCTTTAATAAAATATCGATGATTTGTTTTCTTTTCGTAACGCCCACTATGCTTGAATCAAAAGCCTAATCTTATGCTTTCAATTAAAACACTAATGCTTTGTTTTATTTTCGGAATGTGCCATTTTGTTTTTTATCAAAACACTAACCCTATCTTCCAAAACCATAATTTCTATTTTTGTTTTTTCGTAAAGTCTCCTATCTTTCGTCAAAACAAGAATCCTACGTTTCTTTTTCTTAATAACTTCTATCTGTATGTATTTAATCAAAACACCTATCTTATATTTTTTCTTATAGTAATTTCTCCTAATTTTCAGTTTTGAATGAAAACCGTAGTCTTTGTTGTCATTTTAAAATGACTCGCATTTTGAACCACGACCCAAACCCTTTCTTTTCCATTCGGCATACCTACTATTTCTGAATCAAAACACTAATCATAAGTTTTTTTATGGTAGTGTTGCCTTTCTTTAATCAAAACCTTGATTATATGTTTTCTTTTCGTAACGCCGACTATAATTAAATCAAAAGCCTAATCTTCTGCTTTCCATCAAAACCCTAATGCTTTGTTTTATTTTCGGAATGTCTCGTTTTGTTTTTTATCAAAACATTAAACCTATCTTCCAAAACCATAATTTTTTTCTTGTTCTTTCGTAATGTCTCCTATCTTTCGTTCAAAACAAGAATCCTATGTTTCCTTTTCTTAATAACTTCTATCTGTATGTATTTAATCAAAACCCTTATCTTATATTTTCTTATAGTAATTTCTCCTAATTTTCAGTTTTGAATGAGAACCGTAGTCTTTGTTGTCTTTTTAAAATAACTCGTATTTTGAACCAAGACCCCAAACCCTTTTTTTTCCATTTCGCATACCTACTATTTTTGAATCAAAACACTAATCATAAGTTTTCTTATGGTAGTATCACCTTTCTTTAATTAAAACCTTGATCATATGTTTTTTTTCGTAATGCCGACTATATTTGAATCAAAAGCCTAATCTTCTGCTTTAAATCAAAAAACCTAATGCTTGTTTTTTTTTTTTTTTCGGAATGTCTCGTTTCGTTTACAATCAAAATACTAACCCTATCTTTCAAAACCATAATCTTTTCCTTTTCTTTACTAAAGTCTCGTATCTTTTGGTAAAAATTAGAATCCTATATTTCCTTTTCTTAATAACTTCTATCTTTATGTTTGCAATCAAAACCCTAATCTTTTGTTTTCTAATAATCTCCTAATTTTCAGTTTTAAATGAAAACCCAATCTTTGTTATCATTTAAAAATGACTCGTATTTTTTAACCAAGACCCAAAAGCCTTACTTTTCCTTTCAGAATACCTACTATTTTTGAATCAAAACCCTAATAAAAAGTTTTCTTTTGGTAGTGTCACCTTTCTTTAATAAAATATCGATGATTTGTTTTCTTTTCGCAACGCCCACTATGCTTGAATCAAAACCCTAATCTTATGCTTTCAATTAAAACACTAATGCTTTGTTTTATTTTCGTAATGTTTCATTTTGTTTTTTATCAAAACACTAATCCTACATTTCTTTTTTCTTAATAACTTCTATCTGTATGTATTTAATCAAAACACTTATCTTATATTTTTTCTTATAGTAATTTCTCCTAATTTTCAGTTTTGAATGAAAACCGTAGTCTTTGTTGTCATTTTAAAATGACTCGTATTTTGAACCACGACCCAAACCCTTTCTTTTCCATTCGGCATACCTACTATTTCTGAATCAAAACACTAATCATAAGTTTTTTTATGGTAGTGTCGCCTTTCTTTAATCAAAACCTTGATTATATGTTTTCTTTTCGTAACGCCGACTATAATTAAATCAAAAGCCTAATCTTCTGCTTTCCATCAAAACCGTAATGCTTTGTTTTATTTTCGGAATGTCTCGTTTTGTTTTTTTATCAAAACATTAAACCTATCTTCCAAAACCATAATTTTTTCTTGTTCTTTCGTAATGTCTCCTATCTTTCGTTCAAAACAAGAATCCTATGTTTCCTTTTCTTAATAACTTCTATCTGTATGTATTTAATCAAAACCCTTATCTTATATTTTCTTATAGTAATTTCTCCTAATTTTCAGTTTTGAATGAGAACCGTAGTCTTTGTTGTCTTTTTAAAATAACTCGTATTTTGAACCAAGACCCCAAACCCTTTTTTTTTCCATTTCGCATACCTACTATTTTTGAATCAAAACACTAATCATAAGTTTTCTTATGGTAGTATCACCTTTCTTTAATTAAAACCTTGATCATATGTTTTTTTTTCGTAATGCCGACTATATTTGAATCAAAATCCTAATCTTCTGCTTTAAATCAAAAAACCTAATGCTTGTTTTTTTTTTTTTTTCGGAATGTCTCGTTTCGTTTTCAATCAAAATACTAACCCTATCTTTCAAAACCATAATCTTTTCCTTTTCTTTACTAAAGTCTCGTATCTTTTGGTAAAAATTAGAATCCTATATTTCCTTTTCTTAATAACTTCTATCTTTATGTTTGCAATCAAAACACTAATCTTTTGTTTTCTAATAATCTCCTAATTTTCAGTTTTAAATGAAAACCCAATTCTTTGTTATCATTTTAAAATGATTCGTATTTTTTAACCAAGACCCAAAAGCCTTACTTTTCCTTTCAGAATACCTACTATTTTTGAATCAAAACCCTAATAAAAAGTTTTCTTTTGGTAGTGTTACCTTTCTTTAATAAAATATCGATGATTTGTTTTCTTTTCGTAACGCCCACTATGCTTGAATCAAAAGCCTAATCTTATGCTTTCAATTAAAACACTAATGCTTTGTTTTATTTTCGGAATGTGCCATTTTGTTTTTTATCAAAACACTAACCCTATCTTCCAAAACCATAATTTCTATTTTTGTTTTTTCGTAAAGTCTCCTATCTTTCGTCAAAACAAGAATCCTACGTTTCTTTTTCTTAATAACTTCTATCTGTATGTATTTAATCAAAACACCTATCTTATATTTTTTCTTATAGTAATTTCTCCTAATTTTCAGTTTTGAATGAAAACCGTAGTCTTTGTTGTCATTTTAAAATGACTCGTATTTTGAACCACGACCCAAACCCTTTCTTTTCCATTCGGCATACCTACTATTTCTGAATCAAAACACTAATCATAAGTTTTTTTATGGTAGTGTTGCCTTTCTTTAATCAAAACCTTGATTATATGTTTTCTTTTCGTAATGCCGACTATAATTAAATCAAAAGCCTAATCTTCTGCTTTCCATCAAAACCGTAATGCTTTGTTTTATTTTCGGAATGTCTCGTTTTGTTTTTTTATCAAAACATTAAACCTATCTTCCAAAACCATAATTTTTTCTTGTTCTTTCGTAATGTCTCCTATCTTTCGTTCAAAACAAGAATCCTATGTTTCCTTTTCTTAATAACTTCTATCTGTATGTATTTAATCAAAACCCTTATCTTATATTTTCTTATAGTAATTTCTCCTAATTTTCAGTTTTGAATGAGAACCGTAGTCTTTGTTGTCTTTTTAAAATAACTCGTATTTTGAACCAAGACCCCAAACCCTTTTTTTTCCATTTCGCATACCTACTATTTTTGAATCAAAACACTAATCATAAGTTTTCTTATGGTAGTATCACCTTTCTTTAATTAAAACCTTGATCATATGTTTTTTTTCGTAATGCCGACTATATTTGAATCAAAAGCCTAATCTTCTGCTTTAAATCAAAAAACCTAATGCTTGTTTTTTTTTTTTTTCGGAATGTCTCGTTTCGTTTACAATCAAAATACTAACCCTATCTTTCAAAACCATAATCTTTTCCTTTTCTTTACTAAAGTCTCGTATCTTTTGGTAAAAATTAGAATCCTATATTTCCTTTTCTTAATAACTTCTATCTTTATGTTTGCAATCAAAACACTAATCTTTTGTTTTCTAATAATCTCCTAATTTTCAGTTTTAAATGAAAACCCAATTCTTTGTTATCATTTTAAAATGATTCGTATTTTTTAACCAAGACCCAAAAGCCTTACTTTTCCTTTCAGAATACCTACTATTTTTGAATCAAAACCCTAATAAAAAGTTTTTTTTGGTAGTGTCACCTTTCTTTAATAAAATATCGATGATTTGTTTTCTTTTCGTAACGCCCACTATGCTTGAATCAAAAGCCTAATCTTATGCTTTCAATTAAAACACTAATGCTTTGTTTTATTTTTGGAATGTTTCATTTTGTTTTTTATCAAAACACTAACCCTATCTTCCAAAACCATAATTTTTATTCTTGTTTTTTCGTAAAGTCTCCTATCTTTCGTCAAAACAAGAATCCTACATTTCTTTTTCTTAATAACTTCTATCTGTATGTATTTAATCAAAACCCTTATCTTATATTTTTTCTTATAGTAATTTCTCCTAATTTTCAGTTTTGAATGAAAACCGTAGTCTTTGTTGTCATTTTAAAATGACTCGTATTTTGAACCACAACAGAAACCATTTCTTTTCCATTCGGCATACCTACTATTTTTGAATCAAAACACTAATCATAAGTTTTTTTATGGTAGTGTCGCCTTTTTTAATCAAAACCTTGATTATATGTTTTCTTTTCGTAACGCCGACTATAATTAAATCAAAAGCCTAATCTTCTGCTTTCCATCAAAACCCTAATGCTTTGTTTTATTTTCGGAATTACTCATTTTGTTTTTAATCCAAACCCTAACTCTACCTTTCAAAACCATAATCTTTTCCTTTTCTTTTGTAAAGCCTCCTATCTTAAAGTCAAAACTAGAATCCTATCTTTCCTTTTCTAAATAACTTCTATCTGTATGTATTGAATCAAAACCCTAATCTTTGTTTTATTTTTGGAATGTCTCGTTTTGTTTTTTATCAAAACGCTAACATTATCTTTCAAAACCATAATTTTTTTTCTTTTTTCTTTCGTAAAGTCTACTATCTTTCAGTCAAAACAAGAATCCTATGTTTCTTTTTCTTAATTACCTCTATTTGTATGTATTTAATCAAAACCCTTATCTTATGTTTTCTTAAAGTAATTTATCCTAATTTTCAGTTTTGAATAAAAACCGTAGTCATTGTTGCCATTTTAAAATGACTCGTATTTTGAACTAAGAGCCCAAACCCTTTCTCTTCCATTCGGCATACCTACTATTTTTGAATCAAAACACTAATCATAAGTTTTCTTATGTTAGTGTCACCTTTCTTTAATTAAAACCTTAATCATATGTTTTCTTTTCGTAACGCCGACTATATTTGAATCAAAAGCCTAATCTTCTGCTTTAAATCAAAAACCGTAATGCTTTTTTTTTTTATTTTCGGAATGTCTCGTTTTGTTTTCAATGAAAACACTAACCCTATCTTTCAAAACCATAATCTTTTCCTTTTCTTTAGTAAAGTCTCGTATCTTTCGGTCAAAACAAGAATCCTATGTTTCCTTTTCTTAATAACTTCTATCTTTATGTATTCAATCAAAAACCTAATCTTATGTTTTCTAATAATCTCCTAATTTTCTGTTTTAAATGAAAACCATAGTCTTTGTTATCATTTTAAAATGACTCGTATTTTTGAACCAAGAACCAAAAGCCTTACTTTTTCTTTCAGAATACCTACTATTTTTTAATCAAAACTCTAATAAAAAGTTTTCTTATAGTAGTGTCACCTTTCTTTAATAAAACGTCAATGATATGTTTTCTTCTCGTAACGCCCACTATACTTGAATCAAAAGCCTAATCTTATACTTTCAATCAAAACACTAATGCTTTGTTTTATTTTCGGAATGTCTCGTTTTGTTTTTTATCAAAACACTAACCCTATCTTCCAAAACCATAATTTTTTTTCTTTTTCTTTCGTAAAGTCTCCTATCTTTCGGTCAAACAAAAATCCTACGTTTCCTTTTATTAATAACTTCTATCTGTATGTATTTAATCAAAAGCCTTATCTTATATTTTGTTATAGTAATTTCTCCTAATTTTCAGTTTTGAATGAAAACCGAAGTATTTGTTGTCATTTTAAAATGACTAGTATTTTGAACCAAGACCCCAAACCCTTTCTTTTCCATTCGGCATATCTAATATTTTTGAATCAAAACACTAATCATAAGTTTTTTTATGGTAGTGTCGCCTTTCTTTAATCAAAACCTTGATCATATGTTTAATTTTCGTAACGCCGACTATAATTGAATAAAAAGCATAATCTTCTGCTTTAAATAAGAACCCTAATGCTTTTTGTTTTTATTTTCGAAATATCTTGTTTTGTTTTCAATCAAAACACTAACCCTATCTTTCAAAACCACAATCTTTTCCTTTTCTTTAGTAAAGTCTCGTATCTTTCGGTCAAAACAAGAATCCTATGTTTCCTTTTCTTAATAACTTCTATCTTTATGTATTCAATCAAAACCCTAATTGATGTGGATATGAAGGCTAAGGATCCAATTTAATTCCCAACAGGACCAGTGACGAGGGCTCGAGCTTGAAGATTTAAAGAGGAGCTTAGCAACTTGGCATGCAGAATTCTACAACAGGAAGAAAGCATGATCACTACTGATGGTGAACAAAAGCTAGTCCTACTCATCCAAGCCGATTCCACTTAGACACTTGATGAAGATTTGGTTTCCATAAGATTGATGAAGATTTGGTTGTCATTTGTTTTTGAGTTTAATTTGTGAACTAGAGTCTTTTGTAATTGTCTATTTTTGCTGGGTTTTGTGAGTCTTTTGTAGTTTTGAACTTTCACTTCTTAAAAATTTTCTAGGGTTTTAGGCTATATATATTGCCCCTTGTAGAAGCCATGAAGCACAACCTTGATCTATGAGTATTTGTGAGGTTTTCTTCTTGTTTTCTTGAAGAGAATTTTTAAGAACTTATCAAGGGTTTTCCTTGTGGCGTTCAAACCGACTTATCAATTGGATTTTCATCTCCTTTTGTGGCGTCATCCCCTTACTGAGGTTCGTGCTTCGCTAAGCATTGGGTCGAGGTTTTCCATCCCTTCTTCTTGAATCCTTTGGCTTTTCTTTTTCGTGCCAAATTTGTTTCGGGTTTCGTCACAATCGTTGGAGAGGTTCGTATCAGTTGGTACCAGAGCTAAGTTCATCCTTTTGACCTATCTTCTATTGATTTCTGTTCATTTCTCTTACAAAAAAAAATTGCATCTAGATCTAATGTTTCATTGATTGAAGTCTCTCATATTTTGTTCTTGCTTTGAGAGAGGGATTTCTTTCTTTTATGAGTTCTCTTTTATTGATTCCGAAATTACAAAATAGTTTGTAAAGATTTGAGTTTGTGAAAATTGAAGAACTGAGTTTCTGAAAAAAAAAAACACAAAAAAAAGAAGAAGGAAAAAGAAAAATGAAAAAAAAAAGGAAAGAAGAATAAAAAAAAAAATTCTTGATTTGGTTCGATTTGATTTGCCATTCTTGAATTGCCAAAATTTCTTGATTTGGTTAGATTTGAATTGCCAATCTTGAGTTGCCATTCTTGAATTGCCAAAATTTCTTGATTAGGTTAGATTTGAATTGCCAATCTTGAGTTGCCATTCTTGAATTGCCAAAATTTCTTGATTTGATTCGATTTGAATTGCCAATCTTGAGTTGCAAAAATTTCCTGATTTGTTTCTGTTTGAATTGCCCTTCTTGAATTGCCAAAAAAATCTAGCCCATTTCTTGAATTGCCAAAATTTCAGCCCATTTCCAAGAAAACAAATCTTCGATCCATTTTGGTTTGTTTCGGTTTGAACCCTTTTATAATAGTTTTTAATTAGTTTTGAAAGAACTCAAAGAAGAAAACGAGTGGAAAAGTTCAGCGAGGTGAGATCATTTGAGGGTAAAAGCCAAATTGATTTGAGTGATACACGAGTGAATTTGAGTGAATTATTTTTTGGAGTGAACTACGTGAGTTTTGTGGTGAGGGTAATTTTTTTATCTAACATTGCCTTGCAGGTTTTTCCATCATGTCTCAAATTCCGGAGAGAAACACAAGCGAGGCGAGTACCCCTCCAACTATTCCGAATTTGCAAGTGCAAGCTATAATTTGGGAAATGAGAAGGATGATGAGGGCGGAACTTGAGCAAATACATGAGAGGTTGGATAGAGTTGAAGATGGAGCAAAACGAGGACAGCTACCGGTTGTTCCAAATCTCCCAAGGAGGAATAGGGTGCCCCAATGGGGAGTTGAAGGTGTGGGGGCGTTTGAAGTGGAAAATTTTGATGAAGACTTTGATACGATGTCAACAGGCAGCCCTAGGAGATATGGTCGGGATAGAGACGCTCGGAATCGGGTAGACAACAACTTGGGTAGTATCAAGATGAGGATTCCGGCATTTCAAGGAAAGAGTGATCCCGAAGCATACCTTGAATGGGAGAAGAAGATGGAGTTGTTTTTCGATTTTCACAACTACTCCGAAATTAAGAAGGTAAAATTTGCCGCTATTGAGTTTACTGATTATGCTATTGTGTGGTGGGATTAGTTGTGCGTCAATAGGAGGTGAAGTGGAGATTTGCCTATCGAGACTTGGGATGACATGAAGAGGGTGATGAGGCGTCGTTTTGTGCCATCTCATTACTACCGGATCTATACCTTAAGCTTCAAGGTCTTTGACAAGGTTACAAAAGTGTTGATGAATATTATAAAGAGATGGAGATGGCTATGATTCGGGCCAATGTAGAGGAGGATCGGGAGGCAACAATGGCAAGGTTTTTGAATGGGTTGAATAGGGAGATTGCCAAGACGGTTGAGCTACATCACTATGTGGAGTTGGAAGACTTGGTGCATATGGCAATGAAGGTTGAGAGGCAACTGAAGAAGGGCAGTACAAGTGCACGTCCGAGAGCCACCCCACAAAATCCTAGTGCAACACCATGGAGGCCGAATTATCCAAGGAAAGATGAAAGTAACTCCAACCCCAAGGCCAAAACTGAGCAAAATTCAACCACTACTTCCACGGCTTCTCAAAGTAAGATACGCACAACTTTGTCTCGTTCTAGTGAAATTAAATGTTTCAAATGTCAAGGAAGAGGTCACATCGCTAGCCAATGCCCGAACAAGCGGGTTATGGTGATTCGGGTTATTAGCCAATGTTTCAAATTAAGATCGTGGTTTTAATTAAAAACATATAGATTCGAGTTATTAGGAAAAGGAAACATAGTATTCGTGGTTTGATCGAAAGATAGGAGGTTTCACGAAAGAAAAAAACAAAAGATTATGGTTTTGAAAGATAGGGTTAGTGTTTTTTATTAAAATCAAAATGAGAGATTCCGAAAGGGGGAAAAATATTACGGTTTTCAATGAAATCATATGATTAGGCTTTTGATTCAAGTGTAGTAGGCGTTACGAATAGAAAACATACGATCAAGGTTTTGAAAAGTGAATGGTGACACTACCATATGAAAACCAAGGATTAGGGTTTTGATTCAAAAATAGTGAGTATCTCGAAAGGAAAAGAAAGTATTAGGGACCTTGGTTCAAAAATACGAGTTCTTTTAAAATGACAACAAAGGCTATGGTTTTCATTCAAATCTGAAAAATCAGGAGATATTATTATAAGAATAAACACAAGATTAGGGTTTTGATTGAAAACATTTAGACAGGAGTTATCAAGAAAGGGAAACATAGTATTCGTGTTTTGAACGAAAGATAGGAGATTTGACGAAAGAAAAACATGGGATCAAGGTTTTGATCAAAGAATGGTGACACTACCATAAAAAAAACCTAGGCTTCGTCTTTTGATTAAAAAATAATATCCATTCTAAAACAAAAGAAAGTGTTAGGGGGTCTTTGTTAAAAAATACGAGTCATTTTAAAATAAAAACAAAGACTAGGGTTTTGATTCAAAACTGAAAAATAGGAAGCATTACTATAAGATAATATAAGATTAGGGTTTTGATTAAAAAAATGTAGATAGCAGTTATCAAGAAAAAGGAAACATAGTCTTTGTGTTTTGACCGAAAGATAGGAGACCTTACGAAAGAAAAAACAAAAGATTATGTTTTGAAAGACAGGGTAGGTGTTTTGATTAAAAACAAAATGAGACATTCAGAAAAAAAAACGAAGCATCGCTGTTTCGATTGAGAGCATAGGATTAGGCTTTTGATTCAAGTATAGTAGGCGTTACGAAAATAAAACATAAGATCTTGGTTTTGATTAAAAAAAAAGGTGACGCTAAAGCAAGAAAACCTAGCACTAGGGTTTTGATTAAAAAAAATATTAGGCATTCCGAAAGGAAAAGAAAGGCTTAGGGGTCCTTGTTCAAAAATACGAGTCATTTTAAAATTAGAACAAAGACAAGGGCTTTCATTCAAAACTTAAAATTAGGAGACATTTCAATAAGAAAGCATAAGATTATGGTTTTGACTAAAAACATATAGATGGGAGTTATTAGGAAGAGGAAATATAATATTCGTGTTTTGACCGAAAGATAGGAGACCTTACAAAAGAAAAACAAAAGATTATGGTTTTGAAAGATAGGGTTACTGTTTTGATTAAAAACAAAGCGAGACATTCCGAAAAGGAAACAAAGCATTAGGGATCTTAATGGAAAGCATAGCATTAGGCTTTTGATTCAATAATATTAGGCGTTACGAAAAGAAAAAATAGGATCAAGGTTTTGAATAGTGAAAGGTGACACAACCACAAGAAAACCTACAATTAGGGTTTCGATTAAAAAATATTAGGTATTCCGAAAGGAAAATAGAGGGTTTGGGGTCTTGCTTAAAAAATACGTTCATTTTAAAAATGACGACAAAGACTAGGGTTTTCATTCAAAACTGAAAATTAGTAGACATTACTATAAGAAAACATAAGATCGGGGTTTTCGTTAAAAATATATAGATTCGAGTTATTAGGAAAAGGAAACATTGTATTTGTGGTTTGACCGAAAGATAGGAGGTTTCACGAAAGAAAAACAAAAGATTATGGTTTTGAAAGATAGGGTTATTGTTTTTGATTAAAATCAAAATGAGAGATTCCGAAAGAGGGAAAAAATATTAAGGTTTTCATTGAAATCATATGATTAGGCTTTTGATTCAAGTATAGTAGGCGTTACGAAAAGAAAACATACGATCAAGGTTTTGAAAAGTGAAAGGTGACACTACCATATGAAAACCAAGGTTTAGGGTTTTGATTCAAAAATAGTGAGTATCCCGAAAGGAAAAGAAAGTATTAGGGACCTTGGTTCAAAAATATGAGTTATTTTAAAATGACAACAAAGGCTATGGTTTTCATTCAAATCTGAAAAATTAGGATATATTATTATAAGAATAAACACAAGATTAGGGTTTTGATTGAAAACATTTAGACAGGAGTTATCAAGAAAGGGAAACATAGTATTCGTGTTTTGACCGAAAGAGAGGACACTTGATGAAAGAAAAACATGGGATCAAGATTTTGACCAAAGAATGGTGACACTACCATAAAAAAAACCTAAGCTTCGTCTTTTGATTCAAAAATAATATCTATTCTTAAAACAAAAGAAAGTGTTAGGCGGTCTTGGTTAAAAAATACGAGTCATTTTAAAATAAAAACAAAGACTAAGGTTTTCATTCAAAACTGAAAAATAGGAAGCATTACTATAAGATGATATAAGATTAGGGTTTTGATTAAAAACATATAGATAGGAATTATCAAGAAAAAGGAAACATAGTCTTTGTGTTTTGACTGAAATATAGGAGACCTTACGAAAGAAAAAACAAAAGGTTATGTTTTGAAAGACAGGGTAGGTGTTTTGATTAAAAACAAAATGAGACATTCAGAAGAGAAAACAAAGCATCACTGTTTCGATTGAGAGCATATGATTAGGCTTTTGATTCAAGTATAGTAGGCGTTATGAAAATAAAACATAATATCTTGGTTTTGATTAAAAAAAAAAGGTGACACTAAAGCAAGAAAACCTAGCACTAGGGTTTTGATTAAAAAAAATATTAGGCATTCCAAAAGGAAAAGAAAGGATTAGGGTCCTGGTTCAAAAATACGAGTCATTTTAAAATTAGAACAAAGACTAGGGATTTCATTCAAAACTGAAAATTAGGAGACATTTCTATAAGAAAGCATAAGATTATGGTTTTGACTAAAAACATATAGATGTTAGTTAATAGGAAAAGGAAATATAATATTCGTGTTTCGACCGAAAGATAGGAGACCTTACAAAAGAAAAACAAAGATTATGGTTTTGAAAGATAGGGTTACTGTTTTGATTAAAAAGAAAACGAGACATTCCGAAAAGGAAACAAAGCATTAGGGATCTTGATGGAAAGCATAGCATTAGGCTTTTGATTCAATTATATTAGGCATTACGAAAAAGAAAAAATAGGATCAAAGTTTTGAATAGTGAAAGGTGACACAACCACAAGAAAACCTACGATTAGGGTTTCGATTAAAAAATATTAGGTATTCTGAAAGGAAAAGAGAGGGTTTGGGGTCTTGCTTCAAAAATACGAGTCATTTTAAAAATGACGACAAAGACTAGGGCTTTCATTCAAAACTGAAAATTAGTAGACACTACCATATGAAAACCAAGGATTAGGGTTTTGATTCAAAAATAGTGAGTATCCCGAAAGGAAAAGAAAGTATTAGGGACCTTGGTTAAAAATATGAGTTATTTTAAAATGACAACAAAGGCTATGGTTTTCATTCAAATCTGAAAAATTAGGAGATATTATTATAAGAATAAACACAAGATTAGGGTTTTGGTTGAAAACATTTAGACAGGAGTTATCAAGAAAGGGAAACATAGTATTCGTGTTTTGACCGAAAGATAGGAGACTTGACAAAAGAAAAACATGGGATCAAGGTTTTGATCAAAGAATGGTGACACTACCATAAAAACAACCTAGGCTTCGTCTTTTGATTCAAAAATAATATCTATTCTTAAAACAAAAAAAAGTGTTAGGGGGTCTTGGTTAAAAAATATGAGTCATTTTTAAATAAAAACAAAGACTAGGCTTTTGATTCAAAACTGAAAAATAGGAAGCATTACTATAAGATTATATAAGATTAGGGTTTTGATTAAAAACATATAGATAGGAGTTATCAAGAAAAAGGAAACATAGTCTTTGTGTTTTGACCGAAAGATAAGAGACCTTACGAAAGAAAAAACAAAAGATTATGTTTTGAAAGACAGGGTAGGAGTTTTGATTAAAAGCAAAATGAGACATTCAGAAAAGAAAACGAAGCATCACTGTTTCGACTGAGTCTCTGAAAAAAAAAATAAAGAAAAAAAAGAAAGGAAAGAAGAATAAAAAAATTTTTTTTTTTGAAAGGTATTGACGTTGCCATTCTTGAATTGCCAAAATTTATTGATTTGGTTGGATTTGAATTGCCAATCTTGAGTTGCCATTCTTGAATTGCCAAAATTTCTTGATTTGGTTAGATTTGATTTGCCATTCTTGAATTGCCAAAATTTCTTGATTAGATTAGATTTGAATTGCCAATCTTGAGTTGCCAAAATTTCTTGATTTGTTTATGTTTGAATCGCCAATCTTGAATTGCCAAAAATCCAGCCCATTTCTTGAATTGCCAAAATTTCAGCCCATTTCCAAGAAAACAAATCTTCGATCCGTTTTGGTTTGTTTCGGTTTGAACCCTTTGATGATGGTTTTTAATTAGTTTTGAAAGAACTCAAAGAAGAAAACGAGTGGAAAAAGACAGCGAGGTGAGATCAATTGAGGGTAAAAGCCAAATTGAATTTGGGTTTTGATTAAATACATACAGATAGAAGTTTTTAAGGAAAGAAAACATAGGATTCTTGTTTTGATTGAAAGATAGGAGACTTTACGAAAGAAAAGGAAAAGATTATGGTTTGGATAGATTGGGTTAGTGTTTTGATTAAAAACAAAATGAGACATTCCGAAAATAAAACAAAGGATTAGGGTTTTGATGGAAAGCATAAGATTAGGCTTTTGATTCAAAAATAATAGGCGTTACGAAAATAAAACATATGATCAAGGTTTTGATTAAAGAAAGGTGACACTACAATAAGAAAACTTAGGATTGGGGTTTTGATTAAAAAATAGTAGGTATTCTGAAAGGAAAAGAAAGGCTTTAGGATCTTGGTTCAAAAATACGAGTTATTTTAAAATGATAACATAGACTAGGGTTTTCATTTAAAACTGAAAATTAGGAGATGTTACTATTAGAAAACATTAGATTAGGGTTTTGATTAAATACATACAGATAGAAGTGATTAAGAAAAGGAAACATAGGATTCTTATTTTAACTGAAAGATGGTAGACTTTACGATAGAAAAGTAAAAGATTATGGTTTTGAAAGGTAGGGTTAGTGTTTTGATTAAAAACAAAATGAGACATTCCGAAAATAAAACAAAGCATTAGGGTTTTGATTTAAAGTATATGATTAGGCTTTTGATTCAAATATATTAAGCGTTACGAAAAGAAAAAAATATGATCAAGGTTTTGATTAAAGAAAGGTGGCACTACAATAAGAAAACTTAGGATTAGGGTTTTGATTAAAAAAAGTAGGTATTCAGAAAGGAAAAGAAGAAGTTTGAGGTCTTGTTTCAAAAATATGAGTCATTTTAAAATTACAACAAAGACTAGGTTTTTATTCAGAACTTAAAATTATGAGAAATTACTATAAGAAAACATAAGATTACGGTTTTGATTAAGAATATACATATAGAAGTTATTAAGGAAAGAAACCATAGGATTCTTATTTTGAAGGAAAGATACGAGACTTTTCGAAAGAAAAAAAAGAAAAGATTATGGTTTGGAAAGATAGGGTTAGTCTTTTGATAAAAAATAAAATGAGACATTCCGAAAATAAAATAAAGCATTAGGGTTTTGATTGAAAGCAGAAGATTAGGCTTTTGATTGAAGTATAGTCGGCTTTACGAAAAGAAAACATATGATCAAGGTTTTGATTAAAAAAAGGTGAGACTACCATAAGAAAACTTAGGATTAGTGTTTTGATTAAAAAATAATAGGTATTCCGGAAGGAAAAAAAAGGGTTTGGTGTCTTGGTTCAAAAATATGAGTCATTTTAAAATCACAACAAAGACGACGGTTTCATTCAAAACTGAAAATTATGAGAAATTACTATAAGAAAGTATAAGATTAGGGTTTTGATTAAATACATACACATAGAAGTTATTAAGAAAAGGAAACATAGGATTTTTGTTTTGACCGAAAGATAGGAGACTTTACGAAAGAAAAGGAAAAAATTATGGTTTTGAAAGATATGGTTAGTGTTTTGACAAAAAACAAAGCGAGATAATCCGAAAATAAAACATAGCATTAGGGTTTTGATTGAAAGCAGAAGATTAGGCTTTTGATTGAAGTATAGTCGGCTTTACGAAAAGAAAACATATGATCAAGGTTTTGATTAAAAAAAGGTGACACTACCATAAGAAAACTTAGGATTAGTGTTTTGATTAAAAAATAGTAGGTATTCCGAAAGGAAAAGAAAATGTTTCGTGTCTTGGTTAAAAAATATGAGTCATTTTAAAATGACAACAAAGACTACTGTTTACATTTAAAACTAAAAATTAGGAGAAATTACTAGAAGAAAACATAAGATTAGGGTTTTGATTAAATACATACAGATAGAAGTTTGGGGTGTTGGTTCAAAAATACAAGGCATTTTAAAATGACAACAAAGACTATTGTTTACATTTAAAACTAAAAATTAGTGGAAATTCCGAAAATAAAACAAAGCATTAGGGTTTTGATTGAAAGCAGAAGATTAGGCTTTTGATTCAAGTATAGTCAGCGTTACGAAAAGAAAACATAAGATCAAGGTTTTGATTATAGAAAGGTCATACTGCCATAACAAAACTTAGGATTTGTGTTTTGATTCAAAAATAATAGGTATTCCGAAAGGAAAAGAAAGGGTTTGGTGTCTTGGTTCAAAAATACGAGTTATTTTAAAATGACAACAAAGACGACGGTTTTAATTCAAAACTGAAAATTAGGAGAAATTACTATAAGAAAACATAAGATTAGGGTTTTGATTAAATACATACACATAGAAGTTATTAATAAAAGAAAATATAGGATTTTTGTTTTGACAGAAAGATATGAGACATTACTAAAGAAAAGGAAAAGATTATGGTTTTAAAAGGTAGGGTTAGTGTTTTGATTAAAAACAAAACGAGACATTCCGAAAACAAAACAAAGCATTGGGGTTTTGATTTAAAGCATAAGATTAGGCAGTTGATTAAAATATAGTAGGCGTTACGAAAAGAAAACATATGATCAAGATTTTGATTAAAGAAAAGTGGCACAACAATAAGAAAACTTAGTATTAGGGTTTTAATTAAAAAATAGTAGGTATTCCGAAAGGAAAAGAAGTGGTTTGTGGTATTGTTTCAAAAATATGAGTCATTTTAAAATTTCAACACACACTAGGTTTTTATTCAAAACTTAAAATTAGGAGATATTACTATAAGAAATTTAAGATTAGGGTTTGATTAAGTATATACAGATAGAAGTTATTAAGGATAGAAAACATAGGATTCTTGTTTTGAAGGAAAGATACGAGACTTTAAGAAAGAAAAAAAAGAAAAGATTATGGTTTGGAAAAATGGGGTTAGTTTTTTGATAAAATACAAAATGAGATATTCCGAAAATAAAACAAAGCATTAGGGTTTTGATTGAAAGCAGAAGATTAGGCTTTTGTATCAAGTATAGTCGGCGTTACGAAAAAAAAACATATGATCAAGGTTTTGAATAAAGAAAAGCGACACTACCACAAGAAAACTTAGGATTAGGGTTTTTATTAAAAAATAGTAGGTATTCAGAAAGGAAAAGAAAGGCTTTGGGGTCTTGGTTCAAAAATACGAGTTATTTTAAAATGATAACAAACACTAGGGTTTTCATTTAAAACTGAAAATTAGGAGATGTTACTATTAGAAAACATTATTAGATTAGGGTTTTGATTAAATATATACAGATAGAAGTTATTAAGAAAAGAAAACATTGATGTGGACATCAAGGCTAAGGATCCAATTCAACTCCCAACAGGACCTGTGACAAGGTCTCGCGCTAGAAGATTTAAAGAGGAGCTTAGCAACTTGGCATGGAGAATTCTACAACAGGAAGAGAGTGTGATCACTACTGATGGTGAACAAAAGCTGGTCCTACTCATCCAAGCCGATTCCACTTATACGCTTGATGAAGATTTGGTTGTCATTTGTTTTTGAGTTTATTATGTGAACTAGAGTCTTTTGTAATTGCTTAGTCTTGTTGGGCCTTGTGGGCCTTTGGGCTAAAGTTGCTCTTTAGTTGGTTGTTTACTTTTTTTATCTTTAAGGGTAGTTTTGAACTTTTACTTCTTAGAAGTTCTCTAGGGTTTGGGCTATATATATAGCCCCTTGTAGCAGTAATAAAACACAACTTTGATCTATGAGTATTTGTGAGGTTTTCTTCTTGTTTTTTTGAAGAAACTTTTTAAGAACTTATCAAGGGTTTTCCTTGTGGTGTTCAAACCGACTTATCAATTGGATTTTCATCCCCTTACTGAGGTTCGTGCTTCGCTAAGCATTGGGTCGAGGTTTTCCATCCCTTCTTCTTGAATCCTTTGGCTTTTCTTCTTCTTGCCAGATTTGTTTCGGGTTTCATCACAGTCGTTGGCGAGGTTCGTATCAGTTGGTACCAGAGCTAAGTCTATCCTTTCGACCTATCTTTTATTGATTTTTGTTCATTTCTCTTACAAAAAAAAATTGCACCTAAATCTAGGGTTTCATTGATTGAAGTCACTCATATTTTGTTCTTTCTTTGAGAGAGGGATTTCTTTCTTTTATGAGTTCCCTTTTATTGATTCCAAAATTACAAAATAGTTTGTGAAGATTTGAGTTTGTGGAAATTGAAGAATTGAGTTTCTGAAAAAAAAAACGTAAAAAAAGAAGAAGAAAAAGAAGAAAAAAAAACAAAGAGTAGAAAAAGGAAAGAAGAATAAAAAAAAAAAGAAATTTCTCTAGAGGTATTGAGGTTGCCATTCTTGAATTGCCAAAATCTCTTGATTTGGTTCGATTTGAATTGCCAATCTTTAGTTGCCATTCTTGAATTGCCAAAATTTCTTGACTTGCCAAAAAAATCCGGCCTATTTCTTGAATTGCCAAAATTTCTTCATTTGTTTCGGTTTGAATTTCCAATCTTGAATTGCCATTCTTGACTTGCCAAAATTTCTTGAGTTGCCAAAAAAAAATCCACCCCATTTCTTGAATTGCAAAAATTTTAGCCCATTTCCAAGAAAACAAATCTTCGATCCATTTTGGTTTGCTTCGGTTTGAACCCTTTGATGATGGTTTTTAATTAGTTTTGAAAGAACTCAAAGAAGAAAACGAGTGGAAAAAGGTAGCGAGGTGAGATCATTTGAGGGTAAAAGCCAAATTGAATTGAGTGATACACGAGTTAATTTGAGTGAATTATTTCTTGGAGTGAACTACGTAAGTTTTGTGGTGAAGGTAATTTTTTTATCTAACATTTCTTTGCAGGTTTTTCCATCATGTCTCAAATTCCGGAGAGAAACACAAGCGAGGAGAGTACCCCTCCAACTATTCCGAATTTGCAAGTGCAAGCTATAATTGGGGAAATGAGAAGGATGATGAGGGCGGAACTTGAGCAAATACATGAGAGATTGGATAGAGTTGAAGAGGGAGCACAGCGAGGTCAACCACCGGTTGTTTCAAACCTCCCAAGGAGGAATAGGGTGCCCCAACGGGGAGTTGAAGGTGTGGGGGCGTTTGAAGTGGAAAATTTCGTTGAAGACTTTGATAGTATGTCAACGGGCAGCCCTTGGAGATATGGTCGGGATAGAGACGCTCAAAATCGGGTAGACAACAACTTGGGCAGTATCAAGATGAGGATTCCGGCATTTCAAGGAAAGAGTGATCCCGAAGCATACCTTGAATGGGAGAAGAAGATGGAGTTGGTTTCCAATTTTCACAACTACTCTGAAATGAAGAAGGTAAAACTTGCCACTATTGAGTTTACTGATTATGCTATTGTGTTGTGGGATCAGTTGTGCGTCAATAGGAGGCGAAGTGGAGATTTGCCTATCGAGACTTGGGATGACATGAAGAGGGTGATGAGGCGTTATTTTGTGCCATCTCATTACTACCGGGATCTATACCATAAGCTTCAAGGTCTTCGACAAGGTTACAAAAGTGTTGATGAATATTATAAAGATATGGAGATGGCTATGATTTGGGCCAGTGTGGAGGAGGATCGGGAGGCAACAATGGCAAGGTTTTTGAATGGGTTGAATAGGGAGATTGCCAACACAGTTGAGCTACATCACTATGTCGAGTTGGAAGACTTGGTGCATATGACAATGAAGGTTGAGAGGCAACTGAAGAAGGGCAGTACAAGTGCATGTCTGAGACCCACCCCACAAAATTCTAGTGCAACACCATGGAAGACGAATTATCCAAGGAAAGATGAAAGTAACTCCAACCTCAAGGCCAAAACTGAGCAAAATTCAACCACTACTTCCACGGCTTCTCAAAGTAAGATACCCACAACTTTGTCTCGTTCTAGTGAAATTAAATGTTTCAAATATCAAGGAAGAGGTCACATCGCTCGCCAATGCCCAAACAAGCGGGTTACGGTGATTCGGGAGAATTGGACAATAGATTCTGATGACGAGGTTGAGCTAGATGACATTCCACCATTGGAGGATGATCTTTTGTGAGAAAAGGAGTTTGGGGCCGAGCATGGTGAGATGCTTGGATTAGTTGCTCGGAGAGCCTTGAACTTGCACGCTAAGGTGGAGGAAGAAGAAGTGCAACGGGAGAAGATCTTTTACACTCGTTGTCATGTGAAGGACAAGGTATGTAGTGTTATTATTGATGGTGGTAGTTGCACTAACGTTGCTAGTTCTTCCATGGTTGAGAAGCTAGGGCTCCCAACACTCAAGCACCCCCGTCCATACAAATTGCAATGGCTGAATGGTAGTGGTAAAATGCGGGTTACTAAGCAAGTTGTGGTGCCATTTCGGATTGGGAAATATGAGGATGAAGTGTTGTGTGATGTGGTACCCATGCAAGCGGGACATCTCCTTTTAGGACGGCCTTGGCAATTTGATAGACGTGTGCAACATGATGGCTTCACCAACAAGCACTCCTTCACTTTCCAATAACAAACCATCACTCTAGCTCCAATGACACCGAAACAGGTTTATGATGATCAAGTGATGATGCAAAAACTAAGTGATAAAAAAAAAATGAGAGATCAAAAGAAGTTGAGTGATCAGAAGAGAGTGAGTGAAGAGATGAGTAGTGGTGAGAAACAAGAGAGCAAGGTTGAATCTAGTGAGAGAGAAAAGAGAGAGACGAATTCAGCCAAAGAGGGAAAATTAGAGGGAAAAAGAAATTTCTATGCAAAAACAAGTGAGGTTAAGCGAGCTTTTCTTGCAAAACGGCCGATGATTGTACTTATGTACAAGGAGGCCCTTTTAAACACTAACCAACCTGACTCTTCATTGCCTAGTGTTGTTGTTTCTATTTTGCAGGAGTTCGAGGATGTGTTTCCTGAGGTACCACATGGCTTACCCCCTATCCAGGGAATAGAACACCAAATTGACTTTGTTCTCGGAGCTTCAATTCCAAACTGACCCGCCTATAGGAACAACCCGGAGGAAACAAAAGAACTCCAAAGGCAAGTTGAAGAGTTGATGGAGAAAGAGTACGTGAGAGAAAGCATGAGTCCTTGCGCAGTTCCTGTGATTCTAGTTCCTAAGAAGGATGGAACATGGAGCATGGTAAAGTATCGACACCCCATCGCTCGTTTAGATGATATGTTAGATGAGTTGCATGGATCTTGTGTGTTCTCAAAAATTGATCTTAAGAGTAGGTATCATAAAATCCGAATGAAAGAAGGCGATGAATGGAAAACGGCATTTAAAACTAAACATGGTTTGCATGAATGGCATGCCATTTGGCTTAACTAATGCACCTAGTGCTTTCATGCGTTTAATGAATCATGTTTTACGAACTTTCATTGAAAAATTCGTTGTTGTTTATTTTAATGATGTTCTGATTAATAGTAAGAATTTGCATAATCATGCTTCGCATTTGCAATTGGTTTTGGGTGTCCTTAGGAAAACCAAATTGTATGCTAACCTCAAGAAATGTACTTTTTGCACCAATAAACTTGTTTTCCTAGGATTTGTTGTGAGTGCTACAGGTATCGAGGTTGATTTAGAAAAGGTCAAAGCCATCCAAGAGTGGTCGACCCCATCAAGTGTGAGTCACGTTCGTAGCTTTCGTGGACTTGCTAGTTTCTATAGGAGATTTGTGAAAGATTTTAGTACCATTGCGACACCCCTTATTGAAGTTATCAAGAAGAACATTGCATTCAAATGGGGGGGGGGGCAGCACAAGAGGAAGCATTTCAGCTTATGAAACACAAACTAACTCATGCTCCCTTACTTGCTTTACCTAACTTTGCTAATACTTTTGAAATGGAATGTGATGCCTCAGGTGTCGGTATTGGTGTTGTACTCATGCAAGATGGAAGACCACTTGCGTACTTCAGCGAGAAGCAAGGCGGGGTTGCACTTAACTACCCCACTTATGATAAGGAGTTGTACGCTTTGGTTCGAGCATTGGAGACTTGGCAGCATTACTTGTAGCCGAAGGAGTTTTTGATTCGAACGGATCTTAAATCGTTGAAGCATTTGAAAGGGTAACATAAGCTGAACAAGCGACATACTCGATGGGTTGAGTTGATTGAGACCTTTCCGTATGTCATTCGATATAAACATGGTAAGGAGAATGTGGTTGCTGATGCACTGTCACGCATGTATACCTTTATCTCCACTCTTGATGTTAAATTCATTGGCTTTGAGCACATTAAAGATCTTTATCATGTGGACCATGACTTTGGGGAGGTTTATGAGGCTTGTGAAAAATCCGAAAGATAAGAGAATTTACGAAAGAAAAAGAAAAAGCTTATGTCTTTGAAAGATAGGGTTAGTGTTTTGATTAAAAACAAAACGAAACATTCAGAAAATAAAACACAGTATTAGGGTTTTGATTGAAAGCATAAGATTAAGCTTTTGATTAAAATATAGTAGGCGTTACGAAAAGAAAACATATGATCAAGTTTTTGATTAAAGAAAGGTGACACTACAATTAGAAAACTTAGGATTAGGGTTTTGAATAAAAAATAGTAGGTATTCCGAAAGGAAAAGAAAGGCTTTGGTGTCTAGGTTCAAAAATACGAGTCATTTTAAAATGATAACAAAGACCACGGTTTTCATTCAAAACTACAAATTAGGAGATATTACTTTTAGAAAACATAAGATTAGGGTTTTGACTAAATACATACAGATAGAAGTTATTAAGAAAATGAAACATAGGATTCTTGTTTTGATCGAAAGATAGAAGATTTTACGAAAGAAAAAGAAAAAATTATGGTTTTGAAAGATAGGGTTAGTGTTTTGATAAAAAACAAAACGAGACATTCGGAAAATAAAACAAAGAATTAAGGTTTTGATGGAAAGCATAAGATTAGGCTTTTGATTCAAATAAAGTATGCGTTACGTAAAGAACACATATGATCGAGGTTTTGACTAAAGAAAGGTGATGCTACCATAAGAAAACTTAGTATTAGGGTTTTGATTAAAAAATAGTACGTATTCCAAAAGTAAAAGAAAGGGTTTGGGATCTTGGTTAAAAAATATGATTCATTTCAAAATGACCACAAAGACTACGGTTTTCAATCAAAACTAAAAATTAGGATATATTACTATCAGAAAACATAAGATTAGGGTTTTATTAAATACATATAGATAGAGGTTATTAAGAAAATGAAACAAATGATTCTTGTTTTGACAGAAAGATAAGAAACTTTACGAAAGAAAAAGAAAAATTTTATGGCTTTGAAAGATAGGGTTAGTGTTTTGATTAAAAATAAAACGAAACATTCAGAAAATAAAACACAGCGTTAGGGTTTTGATTGAAAGCATAAGATTAAGCTTTTGATTCAAATATAGTAGGCGTTACGAAAATAAAACATATGATCAAGTTTTTAATTAAAGTAAAGTGACACTACAATCAGAAAACTTAGTATTAGGGTTTTGATTCAAAAATAGTAGTTATTCCGAAAGGAAAATAAAGGCTTTCGTGTTTTGGTTCAAAAATACGAGTCATTTTAAAATGATAACAAAGACAAGGGTTTTCATTCAAAACTAAAAATTAGGAGATATTACTTTTAGGAAACATAAGATTAGGGTTTTGATTAAATACATACAGATAGAAGTTATTAAGAAAATGAAACGTAGGATTCTTGTTTTCACCGAAAGATAGATGATTTTACAAAAGAAAAAGAAAAGATTATGGTTTTGAAGGATAGGGTTAGTATTTTGATAAAAAAACAAAACGAGACATTACGAAAATATAACAAAGCATTAAGGTCTTGATTGAAAGGATAAGATTAGGCTTTTGGTTCAAATAAAGTAGGCGTTACATAAAGTACACATATGATCGAGGTTTTGACTAAAGAAAGGTGACACTACCATAAGAAAACTTAGTATTAGGGTTTTCATTAAAAAATAGTAGGTATTCCAAAAGTAAAAGAAAGGGATCGGGATCTTGGTTAAAAAATACGAGTCATTTTAAAATGACAACAAAGACTATGGTTTTCAATCAAAACTAAAAATTAGGATATATTACTATCAGAAAAAATAAGATTCGGGTTTTATTAAATACATATAGATAGAGGTTATTAAGAAAATGAAACATATGATTCTTGTTTTGACCGAAAGATAAGAGACTTTACGAAAGAAAAAGAAAAAGATTATGGCTTTGAAAGATAGTTTTAGTGTTTTGATTAAAAACAAAACAAAACATTCAGAAAATAAAACACAGCATTAGGGTTTTGATTGAAAGCATAAGATTAAGCTTTTCATTCAAATATAGTAGGCGTTACGTAAAGAAAACATATTATCAAGTTTTTGATTAAAGAAAGGTGACACTACAATCAGAAAACTTAGGATTAGGGTTTCGATTCAAAAATAGTAGGTATTCCGAAAGGAAAATAAAGGCTTTGGTGTCTTGGTTCAAAAATACGAGTCATTTTAAAATGATAACAAAGACCAGGGTTTTCATTCAAAACTAAAAATTAGGAGATATTACTTTTAGGAAACATAAGATTAGGGTTTTGATTAAATACATACAGATAGAAGTTATTAAGAAAATGAAATATAGGATTCTTGTTTTGACCGAAAGATAGAAGATTTTACGAAAGAAAAAGAAAAGATTATGGTTTTGAAAGATAGGGTTAGTGTTTTGATAAAAAACAAAACGAGACATTCCGATAATAAGACAAAGCATTAATGTTTTGACTGAAAGCACAAGATTAGTCTTTTGATTCAAATAAAGCAGCCGTTACGTAAAGAACACATATAATCGAGGTTTTGAGTAAAGAAAGGTGACCCGACCTTAAGAAAAACTTAGTATTAGGCTTTTGATTAAAAAATAGTAGGTATTCCAAAAGTAAAAGAAAGGGTTTGGTATCTTGGATAAAAAACACGAGTCATTTCAAAATGACAACAAAGACTACGGTTTTCAATCAAAACTAAAAATTAGGATATATTACTATCAGAAAAAATAAGATTAGGCTTTTATTAAATACATATAGATAGAGTTTATTAAGAAAATGGAACATATGATTCTTGTTTTGACCGAAAGATAAGTGACTTTACGAAAGAAAAAGAAAAAGATTATGGCTTTGAAAGATAGGATTAGTGTTTTGATTAAAAACAAAACGAAACATTCAGAAAATAACACACAGTATTAGTGTTTTGATTGAAAGCATAAGATTAACTTTTAATTCAAATATAGTAGGCGTTACGAAAAGAAAACATATGATCAAGTTTTGATTAAAGAAAGGTGACACTACAATTTGAAAACTTAGGATTAGATTTTTGATTCAAAAATAGTAGGTATTACGAAAGGAAAAGAAAGGCTTTGGTGTCTTGGTTCATAAATATGAGTCATTTTAAAATGATAACAAAGACCAGGGTTTTCATTCAAAACTGAAAATTAGGAGATATTACTTTTAGGAAACATAAGATTAGGGTTTTGATTATATACATACAGATAGAAGTTATTACGAAAATGAAACATGGGATTCTTGTTTTGACCGAAAGATAGAAGATTTTACGAAAGAAAAAGAAAAGATTATGGTTTTGAAAGATAGGATTAGTGTTTTGATAAAAAACAAAACGAGACATTCCGAAAATAAGACAATGCATTAAGGTTTTGATTGAAAGCATAAGATTAGGTTTTTTATTCAAATAAAGTAGGCGTTACGTAAAAAACACATACGATCGAGGTTTTGAGTAAAGAAAGGTGACGCGACCATAAGAAAGCTTAGTATTAGGCTTTTCATTAAAAAGTAGTATTTATTGCAAAAGTAAAAGAAAGGGTTTGGGATCTTGGATAAAAAATACGAGTCATTTCAAAATGACAATAAAGACTACGGTTTTCAATCAAAACTAAAACTTAGGACATATTACTTTCAGAAAAAATAAGATTAGGCTTTTATTAAATACATATAGATAGAGGTTATTAAGAAAATGGAACATATGATTCTTGTTTTGACCGAAATATAAGAGACTTTACGAAAGAAAAAAAAAAGATTATGGCTTTGAAAGATAGGCTTAGTGTTTTGATTAAAAACAAAACGAAACATTCAGAAAATAACACACAGTATTAGTGTTTTGATTGAAAGCATAAGATTAACTTTTAATTCAAATATAGTAGGCGTTACGAAAAGAAAACATATGATCAAGTTTTTGATTAATGAAAGGTGACACTACAATTAGAAAACTTAGGATTAGGGTTTTGATTCAAAAATAGTTGGTAGCATTAAGGTTTTGATTGAAAGCATAAGATTAGGTTTTTGATTCAAATAAAGTAGGCGTTACGTAAAGAACACATACGATCGAGGTTTTGAGTAAAGAAAGGTGACGCGACCATAAGAAATCTTAGTATTAGGCTTTTGATTAAAAAATAGTAGGTATTCCAAAAGTAAAAGAAAGGGTTTGGGATCTTGGATAAAAAATACGAGTCATTTCAAAATGACAATAAAGACTACGGTTTTCAATCAAAACTAAAAATTAGGATATATTACTATCAGAAAAAATAAGATTAGGCTTTTATTAAATACATATAGATAGAGGTTATTAAGAAAATGGAACATATAATTCTTGTTTTGACAGAAAGATAAGAGACTTTACGAAAGAAAAAAAAAGATTATGGCTTTGAAAGATAGGGTTAGTGTTTTGATTAAAAACAAAACGAAACATTCAGAAAATAACACACAGCATTATAGTTTTGATTGAAAGCATAAGATTAAGCTTTTCATTCAAATATAGTAGGCGTTACGTAAAAAAACATATTATCAAGTTTTTTATTAAATAAAGGTGACACTACAATCAGAAAACTTAGGATTAGGGTTTTCATTAAAAAATAGTAGGTATTCCGAAAGGAAAAGAAAGGCTTTGGTGTCTTTGTTCAAAAATACGAGTCATTTTAAAATGATAACAAAGACCAGGGTTTTCATTCAAAACTAAAAATTAGGAGATATTACTTTTAGGAAACATAACATTAGGGTTTTGATTAAATACATACAGATAGAAGTTATTACGAAAATGAAACATGGGATTCTTGTTTTGACCGAAAGATAGAAGATTTTATGAAAGAAAAAGAAAAGATTATGGTTTTGAAAGATAGGATTAGTGTTTTGATAAAAAACAAAACGAGACATTCCGAAAATAAGACAAAGCATTAAGGTTTTGATTGAAAGCATAAGATTAGGTTTTTGATTCAAATAAAATAGGCGTTACGTAAAGAACACATACGATCGAGGGTTTGAGTAAAGAAAGGTGACGCGACCATAAGAAAGCTTATTATTAGGCTTTTGATTAAAAAATAGTAGGTATTCCAAAAGTAAAAGAAAGGGTTTGGGATCTTGGATAAAAAATACGAGTCATTTCAAAATGACAATAAAGACTACGGTTTTCAATCAAAACTAAAAATTAGGATATATTACTATCAGAAAAAATAAGATTAGGCTTTTATTAAATACATATAGATAGAGGTTATTAAGAAAATGGAACATATGATTCTTGTTTTGACAGAAAGATAAGAGACTTTACGAAAGAAAAAAAAAAGATTATGGCTTTGAAAGATAGGGTTAGTGTTTTGATTAAAAACAAAACGAAACATTCAGAAAATAACACACAGCATTAGAGTTTTGATTGAAAGCATAAGATTAAGCTTTTCATTCAGATATAGTAGGCGTTACGTAAAAAAACATATTATCAAGTTTTTGATTAAAGAAAGGTGACACTACAATTAGAAAACTTAGGATTAGGGTTTTGATTCAAAGATAGTAGGTATTCCGAAAGGAAAAGAAAGGCTTTGGTGTCTTGGTTCATAAATACGAGTCATTTTAAAATGATAACAAAGACCAGGGTTTTCATTCAAAACTGAAAATTAGGAGATATTACTTTTAGGAAACATAACATTAGGGTTTTGATTAAATACATACAGATAGAAGTTATTACGAAAATGAAACATGGGATTTTTGTTTTGACCGAAAGATAGAAGATTTTACGAAAGAAAAAGAAAAGATTATGGTTTTGAAAGATAGGATTAGTGTTTTGATAAAAAACAAAACGAGACATTCCGAAAATAAGACAAAGCATTAAGGTTTTGATTGAAATCATAAGATTAGGTTTTTGATTCAAATAAAGTAGGCGTTACGTAAAGAACACATACGATCGAGGTTTTGAGTAAAGAAAGGTGACGCGACCATAAGAAAGCTTAGTATTAGGCTTTTGATTAAAAAATAGTAGGTATTCCAAAAGTAAAAGAAAGGGTTTGGGATCTTGGATAAAAAATACGAGTCATTTCAAAATGACAATAAAGACTACGGTTTTCAATCAAAACTAAAAATTAGGATATATTACTATCAGAAAAAATAAGATTAGGCTTTTATTAAATACATATAGATAGAGGTTATTAAGAAAATGGAACATATGATTCTTGTTTTGACAGAAAGATAAGAGACTTTACGAAAGAAAAAAAAAAGATTATGGCTTTGAAAGATAGGGTTAGTGTTTTGATTAAAAACAAAACGAAACATTCAGAAAATAACACACAGCATTAGAGTTTTGATTGAAAGCATAAGATTAAGCTTTTCATTCAGATATAGTACGCGTTACGTAAAAAAACATATTATCAAGTTTTTGATTAAAGAAAGGTGACACTACAATTAGAAAACTTAGGATTAGGGTTTTGATTCAAAGATAGTAGGTATTCCGAAAGGAAAAGAAAGGCTTTGGTGTCTTGGTTCATAAATACGAGTCATTTTAAAATGATAACAAAGACCAGGGTTTTCATTCAAAACTGAAAATTAGGAGATATTACTTTTAGGAAACATAACATTAGGGTTTTGATTAAATACATACAGATAGAAGTTATTACGAAAATGAAACATGGGATTTTTGTTTTGACCGAAAGATAGAAGATTTTACGAAAGAAAAAGAAAAGATTATGGTTTTGAAAGATAGGATTAGTGTTTTGATAAAAAACAAAACGAGACATTCCGAAAATAAGACAAAGCATTAAGGTTTTGATTGAAATCATAAGATTAGGTTTTTGATTCAAATAAAGTAGGCGTTACGTAAAGAACACATACGATCGAGGTTTTGAGTAAAGAAAGGTGACGCGACCATAAGAAAGCTTAGTATTAGGCTTTTGATTAAAAAATAGTAGGTATTCCAAAAGTAAAAGAAAGGGTTTGGGATCTTGGATAAAAAATACGAGTCATTTCAAAATGACAATAAAGACTACGGTTTTCAATCAAAACTAAAAATTAGGATATATTACTATCAGAAAAAATAAGATTAGGCTTTTATTAAATACATATAGATAGAGGTTATTAAGAAAATGGAACATATGATTCTTGTTTTGACAGAAAGATAAGAGACTTTACGAAAGAAAAAAAAAAGATTATGGCTTTGAAAGATAGGGTTAGTGTTTTGATTAAAAACAAAACGAAACATTCAGAAAATAACACACAGCATTAGAGTTTTGATTGAAAGCATAAGATTAAGCTTTTCATTCAAATATAGTAGGCGTTACGTAAAAAAACATATTATCAAGTTTTTGATTAAAGAAAGGTGACACTACAATTAGAAAACTTAGGATTAGGGTTTTGATTCAAAGATAGTAGGTATTCCGAAAGGAAAAGAAAGGCTTTGGTGTCTTGGTTCATAAATACGAGTCATTTTAAAATGATAACAAAGACCAGGGTTTTCATTCAAAACTGAAAATTAGGAGATATTACTTTTAGAAAACATAACATTAGGGTTTTGATTAAATACATACAGATAGAAGTTATTACGAAAATGAAACATGGGATTTTTGTTTTGACCGAAAGATAGAAGATTTTACGAAAGAAAAAGAAAAGATTATGGTTTTGAAAGATAGGATTAGTGTTTTGATAAAAAACAAAACGAGACATTCCGAAAATAAGACAAAGCATTAAGGTTTTGATTGAAATCATAAGATTAGGTTTTTGATTCAAATAAAGTAGGCGTTACGTAAAGAACACATACGATCGAGGTTTTGAGTAAAGAAAGGTGACGCGACCATAAGAAAGCTTAGTATTAGGCTTTTGATTAAAAAATAGTAGGTATTCCAAAAGTAAAAGAAAGGGTTTGGGATCTTGGATAAAAAATACGAGTCATTTCAAAATGACAATAAAGACTACGGTTTTCAATCAAAACTAAAAATTAGGATATATTACTATCAGAAAAAATAAGATTAGGCTTTTATTAAATACATATAGATAGAGGTTATTAAGAAAATGGAACATATGATTCTTGTTTTGACAGAAAGATAAGAGACTTTACGAAAGAAAAAAAAAAGATTATGGCTTTGAAAGATAGGGTTAGTGTTTTGATTAAAAACAAAACGAAACATTCAGAAAATAACACACAGCATTAGAGTTTTGATTGAAAGCATAAGATTAAGCTTTTCATTCAAATATAGTAGGCGTTACGTAAAAAAACATATTATCAAGTTTTTGATTAAAGAAAGGTGGCACTACAATCAGAAAACTTAGGATTAGGGTTTTCATTCAAAAATAGTAGGTATTTAGAAAGGAAAAGAAAGGCTTTGGTGTCTTGGTTCAAAAATACGAGTTATTTTAAAATGATAACAAAGACCAGGGATTTCATTAAAAACTAAAAATTAGGAGATATTACTTTTAGGAAACATAAGATTAGGGTTTTGATTAAATACATACATATAGAATTTATTACGAAAATGAAACATGGGATTCTTGTTTTGACCGAAAGATAGAAGATTTTACGAAAGAAAAAGAAAAGATTATGGTTTTGAAAGATAGGATTAGTGTTTTGATGAAAAACAAAACGAGACATTCCGAAAATAAGACAAAGCATTAAGGTTTTGATTGAAATCATAAGATTAGGTTTTTGATTCAAATAAAGTAGGCGTTACGTAAAGAACACATACGATCGAGGTTTTGAGTAAAGAAAGGTGACGCGACCATAAGAAAGCTTAGTATTAGGCTTTTGATTAAAAAATAGTAGGTATTCCAAAAGTAAAAGAAAGGGTTTGGGATCTTGGATAAAAAATACGAGTCATTTCAAAATGACAATAAAGACTACGGTTTTCAATCAAAACTAAAAATTAGGATATATTACTATCAGAAAAAATAAGATTAGGCTTTTATTAAATACATATAGATAGAGGTTATTAAGAAAATGGAACATATGATTCTTGTTTTGACAGAAAGATAAGAGACTTTACGAAAGAAAAAAAAAAGATTATGGCTTTGAAAGATAGGGTTAGTGTTTTGATTAAAAACAAAACGAAACATTCAGAAAATAACACACAGCATTAGAGTTTTGATTGAAAGCATAAGATTAAGCTTTTCATTCAAATATAGTAGGCGTTACGTAAAAAAACATATTATCAAGTTTTTGATTAAAGAAAGGTGACACTACAATTAGAAAACTTAGGATTAGGGTTTTGATTCAAAGATAGTAGGTATTCCGAAAGGAAAAGAAAGGCTTTGGTGTCTTGGTTCATAAATACGAGTCATTTTAAAATGATAACAAAGACCAGGGTTTTCATTCAAAACTGAAAATTAGGAGATATTACTTTTAGAAAACATAACATTAGGGTTTTGATTAAATACATACAGATAGAAGTTATTACGAAAATGAAACATGGGATTTTTGTTTTGACCGAAAGATAGAAGATTTTACGAAAGAAAAAGAAAAGATTATGGTTTTGAAAGATAGGATTAGTGTTTTGATAAAAAACAAAACGAGACATTCCGAAAATAAGACAAAGCATTAAGGTTTTGATTGAAAGCATAAGATTAGGTTTTTTATTCAAATAAAGTAGGCGTTACGTAAAGAACACATATGATCGAGGTTTTGAGTAAAGAAAGGTGACGCGACCATAAGAAAGCTTAGTATTAGGCTTTTGATTAAAAAATAGTAGGTATTCCAAAAGTAAAAGAAAGGGTTTGGGATCTTGGATAAAAAATACGAGTCATTTCAAAATGACAATAAAGACTACGGTTTTCAATCAAAACTAAAAATTAGGATATATTACTATCAGAAAAAAAAAGATTAGGCTTTTATTAAATACATATAGATAGAGGTTATTAACAAAATGGAACACATAATTCTTGTTTTGACAGAAAGATAAGAGACTTTACGAAAGAAAAAAAAAGATTATGGCTTTGAAAGATAGGGTTAGTGTTTTGATTAAAAACAAAACGAAACATTCAGAAAATAACACACAGCATTAGAGTTTTGATTGAAAGCATAAGATTAAGCTTTTCATTCAAATATAGTAGGCGTTACGTAAAAAAACATATTATCAAGTTTTTGATTAAAGAAAGGTGACACTACAATCAGAAAACTTAGGATTAGGGTTTTCATTCAAAAATAGTAGGTATGCCGAAAGGAAAAGAAAGGCTTTGGTGTCTTGGTTCAAAAATACGAGTCATTTTAAAATGATAACAAAGACCAGGGATTTCATTCAAAACTAAAAATTAGGAGATATTACTTTTAGGAAACATAAGATTAGGGTTTTGATTAAATACATACAGATAGAAGTTATTACGAAAATGAAACATGGGATTCTTGTTTTGACCGAAAGATAGAAGATTTTACGAAAGAAAAAGAAAAGATTATGGTTTTGAAAGATAGGATTAGTGTTTTGATAAAAAACAAAACGAGACATTCCGAAAATAAGACAAAGCATTAAGGTTTTGATTGAAAGCATAAGATTAGGTTTTTGATTCAAATAAAGTAGGCGTTACGTAAAGAACACATACGATCGAGGTTTTGAGTAAAGAAAGGTGACGCGACCATAAGAAAGCTTAGTATTAGGCTATTGATTAAAAAATAGTAGGTATTCCAAAAGTAAAAGAAAGGGTTTGGGATCTTGGATAAAAAATACGAGTCATTTCAAAATGACAATAAAGACTACGGTTTTCAATCAAAACTAAAAATTAGGATATATTACTATCAGAAAAAATAAGATTAGGCTTTTATTAAATACATATAGATAGAGGTTATTAAGAAAATGGAACATATGATTCTTGTTTTGACAGAAAGATAAGAGACTTTACGAAAGAAAAAAAAAAGATTATGGCTTTGAAAGATAGGGTTAGTGTTTTGATTAAAAACAAAACGAAACATTCAGAAAATAAAGCACAGCATTTGGGTTTTGATTGAAACCATAAGATTAAGCTTTTAATTCAAATATAGTAGGCGTTACGAAAAGAAAACATATGATCAAGTTTTTTATTAAAGAATGGTGTCACTAGAATCAGAAAACTTAAGATTAGGGTTTCGATTCAAAAATAGTAGGTATTCCGAAAGGAAAATAAAGGCTTTGGTGTCTTGGTTCAAAAATACGAGTCATTTTAAAATGATAACAAAGACCAGGGATTTCATTCAAAACTAAAAATTAGGAGATATTACTTTTAGGAAACATAAGATTAGGGTTTTGATTAAATACATACAGATAGAAGTTATTACGAAAATGAAACATGGGATTCTTGTTTTGACCGAAAGATAGAAGATTTTACGAAAGAAAAAGAAAAGATTATGGTTTTGAAAGATAGGATTAGTGTTTTGATAAAAAACAAAACGAGACATTCCGAAAATAAGACAAAGCATTAAGGTTTTGATTGAAAGCATAAGATTAGGTTTTTGATTCAAATAAAGTAGGCGTTACGTAAAGAACACATACGATCGAGGTTTTGAGTAAAGAAAGGTGACGCGACCATAAGAAAGCTTAGTATTAGGCTATTGATTAAAAAATAGTAGGTATTCCAAAAGTAAAAGAAAGGGTTTGGGATCTTGGATAAAAAATACGAGTCATTTCAAAATGACAATAAAGACTACGGTTTTCAATCAAAACTAAAAATTAGGATATATTACTATCAGAAAAAATAAGATTAGGCTTTTATTAAATACATATAGATAGAGGTTATTAAGAAAATGGAACATATGATTCTTGTTTTGACAGAAAGATAAGAGACTTTACGAAAGAAAAAAAAAGATTATGGCTTTGAAAGATAGGGTTAGTGTTTTGATTAAAAACAAAACGAAACATTCAGAAAATAACACACAGCATTAGAGTTTTGATTGAAAGCATAAGATTAAGCTTTTCATTCAGATATAGTACGCGTTACGTAAAAAAACATATTATCAAGTTTTTGATTAAAGAAAGGTGACACTACAATTAGAAAACTTAGGATTAGGGTTTTGATTCAAAGATAGTAGGTATTCCGAAAGGAAAAGAAAGGCTTTGGTGTCTTGGTTCATAAATACGAGTCATTTTAAAATGATAACAAAGACCAGGGTTTTCATTCAAAACTGAAAATTAGGAGATATTACTTTTAGGAAACATAACATTAGGGTTTTGATTAAATACATACAGATAGAAGTTATTACGAAAATGAAACATGGGATTTTTGTTTTGACCGAAAGATAGAAGATTTTACGAAAGAAAAAGAAAAGATTATGGTTTTGAAAGATAGGATTAGTGTTTTGATAAAAAACAAAACGAGACATTCCGAAAATAAGACAAAGCATTAAGGTTTTGATTGAAATCATAAGATTAGGTTTTTGATTCAAATAAAGTAGGCGTTACGTAAAGAACACATACGATCGAGGTTTTGAGTAAAGAAAGGTGACGCGACCATAAGAAAGCTTAGTATTAGGCTTTTGATTAAAAAATAGTAGGTATTCCAAAAGTAAAAGAAAGGGTTTGTGATCTTGGATAAAAAATACGAGTCATTTCAAAATGACAATAAAGACTACGGTTTTCAATCAAAACTAAAAATTAGGATATATTACTATCAGAAAAAATAAGATTAGGCTTTTATTAAATACATATAGATAGAGGTTATTAAGAAAATGGAACATATGATTCTTGTTTTGACAGAAAGATAAGAGACTTTACGAAAGAAAAAAAAAAAGATTATGGCTTTGAAAGATAGGGTTAGTGTTTTGATTAAAAACTAAACGAAACATTCAGAAAATAACACACAGCATTAGAGTTTTGATTGAAAGCATAAGATTAAGCTTTTCATTCAAATATAGTAGGCGTTACGTAAAAAAACATATTATCAAGTTTTTGATTAAAGAAAGGTGACACTACAATTAGAAAACTTAGGATTAGGGTTTTGATTCAAAGATAGTAGGTATTCCGAAAGGAAAAGAAAGGCTTTGGTGTCTTGGTTCATAAATACGAGTCATTTTAAAATGATAACAAAGACCAGGGTTTTCATTCAAAACTGAAAATTAGGAGATATTACTTTTAGGAAACATAACATTAGGGTTTTGATTAAATACATACAGATAGAAGTTATTACGAAAATGAAACATGGAATTTTTGTTTTGACCGAAAGATAGAAGATTTTACGAAAGAAAAAGAAAAGATTATGGTTTTGAAAGATAGGATTAGTGTTTTGATAAAAAACAAAACGAGACATTCCGAAAATAAGAAAAAGCATTAAGGTTTTGATTGAAATCATAAGATTAGGTTTTTGATTCAAATAAAGTAGGCGCTACGTAAAGAACACATACGATCGAGGTTTGGAGTAAAGAAAGGTGACGCGACCATAAGAAAGCTTAGTATTAGGCTTTTGATTAAAAAATAGTAGGTATTCCAAAAGTAAAAGAAAGGGTTTGGGATCTTGGATAAAAAATACGAGTCATTTCAAAATGACAATAAAGACTACGGTTTTCAATCAAAACTAAAAATTAGGATATATTACTATCAGAAAAAATAAGATTAGGCTTTTATTAAATACATATAGATAGAGGTTATTAAGAAAATGGAACATATGATTCTTGTTTTGACAGAAAGATAAGAGACTTTACGAAAGAAAAAAAAAAGATTATGGCTTTGAAAGATAGGGTTAGTGTTTTGATTAAAAACAAAACGAAACATTCAGAAAATAACACACAGCATTAGAGTTTTGATTGAAAGCATAAGATTAAGCTTTTCATTCAAATATAGTAGGCGTTACGTAAAAAAACATATTATCAAGTTTTTGATTAAAGAAAGGTGGCACTACAATTAGAAAACTTAGGATTAGGGTTTTCATTCAAAAATAGTTGGTATTTCGAAAGGAAAAGAAAGGCTTTGGTGTCTTGGTTCAAAAATACGAGTCATTTTAAAATGATAACAAAGACCAGGGTTTTCATTCAAAACTGAAAATTAGGAGATATTACTTTTAGGAAACATAACATTAGGGTTTTGATTAAATACATACAGATAGAAGTTATTACGAAAATGAAACATGGGATTTTTGTTTTGACCGAAAGATAGAAGATTTTACGAAAGAAAAAGAAAAGATTATGGTTTTGAAAGATAGGATTAGTGTTTTGATAAAAAACAAAACGAGACATTCCGAAAATAAGACAAAGCATTAAGGTTTTGATTGAAATCATAAGATTAGGTTTTTGATTCAAATAAAGTAGGCGTTACGTAAAGAACACATACGATCGAGGTTTTGAGTAAAGAAAGGTGACGCGACCATAAGAAAGCTTAGTATTAGGCTTTTGATTAAAAAATAGTAGGTATTCCAAAAGTAAAAGAAAGGGTTTGGGATCTTGGATAAAAAATACGAGTCATTTCAAAATGACAATAAAGACTACGGTTTTCAATCAAAACTAAAAATTAGGATATATTACTATCAGAAAAAATAAGATTAGGCTTTTATTAAATACATATAGATAGAGGTTATTAAGAAAATGGAACATATGATTCTTGTTTTGACAGAAAGATAAGAGACTTTACGAAAGAAAAAAAAAAGATTATGGCTTTGAAAGATAGGGTTAGTGTTTTGATTAAAAACTAAACGAAACATTCAGAAAATAACACACAGCATTAGAGTTTTGATTGAAAGCATAAGATTAAGCTTTTCATTCAAATATAGTAGGCGTTACGTAAAAAAACATATTATCAAGTTTTTGATTAAAGAAAGGTGACACTACAATTAGAAAACTTAGGATTAGGGTTTTGATTCAAAGATAGTAGGTATTCCGAAAGGAAAAGAAAGGCTTTGGTGTCTTGGTTCATAAATACGAGTCATTTTAAAATGATAACAAAGACCAGGGTTTTCATTCAAAACTGAAAATTAGGAGATATTACTTTTACGAAACATAACATTAGGGTTTTGATTAAATACATACAGATAGAAGTTATTACGAAAATGAAACATGGGATTTTTGTTTTGACCGAAAGATAGAAGATTTTACGAAAGAAAAAGAAAAGATTATGGTTTTGAAAGATAGGATTAGTGTTTTGATAAAAAACAAAACGAGACATTCCGAAAATAAGAAAAAGCATTAAGGTTTTGATTGAAATCATAAGATTAGGTTTTTGATTCAAATAAAGTAGGCGCTACGTAAAGAACACATACGATCGAGGTTTTGAGTAAAGAAAGGTGACGCGACCATAAGAAAGCTTAGTATTAGGCTTTTGATTAAAAAATAGTAGGTATTCCAAAAGTAAAAGAAAGGGTTTGGGATCTTGGATAAAAAATACGAGTCATTTCAAAATGACAATAAAGACTACGGTTTTCAATCAAAACTAAAAATTAGGATATATTACTATCAGAAAAAATAAGATTAGGCTTTTATTAAATACATATAGATAGAGGTTATTAAGAAAATGGAACATATGATTCTTGTTTTGACAAAAAGATAAGAGACTTTACGAAAGAAAAAAAAAAGATTATGTCTTTGAAAGATAGGGTTAGTGTTTTGATTAAAAACAAAACGAAACATTCAGAAAATAACACACAGCATTAGAGTTTTGATTGAAAGCATAAGATTAAGCTTTTCATTCAAATATAGTAGGCGTTACGTAAAAAAACATATTATCAAGTTTTTGATTAAAGAAAGGTGGCACTACAATCAGAAAACTTAGGATTAGGGTTTTCATTCAAAAATAGTAGGTATTTCGAAAGGAAAAGAAAGGCTTTGGTGTCTTGGTTCAAAAATACGAGTCATTTTAAAATGATAACAAAGACCAGGGATTTCATTCAAAACTAAAAATTAGGAGATATTACTTTTAGGAAACATAACATTAGGGTTTTGATTAAATACATACAGATAGAATTTATTACGAAAATGAAACATGGGATTCTTGTTTTGACCGAAAGATAGAAGATTTTACGAAAAAAAAAGAAAAGATTATGGTTTTGAAAGATAGGATTAGTGTTTTGATAAAAAACAAAATGAGACATTCCGAAAATAAGACAAAGCATTAAGGTTTTGATTGAAAGCATAAGATTAGGTTTTTGATTCAAATAAAGTAGGCGTTACGTAACGAACACATACGATCGAGGTTTTGAGTAAAGAAAGGTGACGCGACCATAAGAAAGCTTAGTATTAGGCTTTTGATTAAAAAATAGTAGGTATTCCAAAAGTAAAAGAAAGGGTTTGGGATCTTGGATAAAAAATACGAGTCATTTCAAAATGACAATAAAGACTACGGTTTTCAATCAAAACTAAAAATTAGGATATATTACTATCAGAAAAAATAAGATTAGGCTTTTATTAAATACATATAGATAGAGGTTATTAAGAAAATGGAACATATGATTCTTGTTTTGACAGAAAGATAAGAGACTTTACGAAAGAAAAAAAAAAGATTATGGCTTTGAAAGATAGGGTTAGTGTTTTGATTAAAAACAAAACGAAACATTCAGAAAATAACACACAGCATTAGAGTTTTGATTGAAAGCATAAGATTAAGCTTTTCATTCAAATATAGTAGGCGTTACGTAAAAAAACATATTATCAAGTTTTTGATTAAAGAAAGTTGGCACTACAATCAGAAAACTTAGGATTAGGGTTTTCATTCAAAAATAGTAGGTATTTCGAAAGGAAAAGAAAGGCTTTGGTGTCTTGGTTCAAAAATACGAGTCATTTTAAAATGATAACAAAGACCAAGGATTTCATTCAAAACTAAAAATTAGGAGATATTACTTTTAGGAAACATAAGATTAGGGTTTTGATTAAATACATACAGATAGAATTTATTACGAAAATGAAACATGGGATTCTTGTTTTGACCGAAAGATAGAAGATTTTACGAAAGAAAAAGAAAAGATTATGGTTTTGAAAGATAGGATTAGTGTTTTGATAAAAAACAAAACGAGACATTCCGAAAATAAGACAAAGCATTAAGGTTTTGATTGAAAGCATAAGATTAGGTTTTTGATTCAAATAAAGTAGGCGTTACGTAACGAACACATACGATCGAGGTTTTGAGTAAAGAAAGGTGACGCGACCATAAGAAAGCTTAGTATTAGGCTTTTGATTAAAAAATAGTAGGTATTCCAAAAGTAAAAGAAAGGGTTTGGGATCTTGGATAAAAAATACGAGTCATTTCAAAATGACAATAAAGACTACGGTTTTCAATCAAAACTAAAAATTAGGATATATTACTATCAGAAAAAATAAGATTAGGCTTTTATTAAATACATATAGATAGAGGTTATTAAGAAAATGGAACATATAATTCTTTTTTTGACAGAAAGATAAGAGACTTTACGAAAGAAAAAAAAAAGATTATGGCTTTGAAAGATAGGGTTAGTGTTTTGATTAAAAACAAAACGAAACATTCAGAAAATAACACACAGCATTAGAGTTTTGATTGAAAGCATAAGATTAAGCTTTTCATTCAAATATAGTAGGCGTTACGTAAAAAAACATATTATCAAGTTTTTTATTAAAGAAAGGTGACACTACAATCAGAAAACTTAGGATTAGGGTTTTCATTCAAAAATAGTAGGTATGCCGAAAGGAAAAGAAAGGCTTTGGTGTCTTGGTTCAAAAATACGAGTCATTTTAAAATGATAACAAAGACCAGGGATTTCATTCAAAACTAAAAATTAAGAGATATTACTTTTAGGAAACATAAGATTAGGGTTTTGATTAAATACATACAGATAGAAGTTATTACGACAATGAAACATGGGATTCTTGTTTTGACCGAAAGATAGAAGATTTTACGAAAGAAAAAGAAAAGATTTTGGTTTTGAAAGATAGGATTAGTGTTTTGATAAAAAACAAAACGAGACATTCCGAAAATAAGACAAAGCATTAAGGTTTTGATTGAAAGCATAAGATTAGGTTTTTGATTCAAATAAAGTAGGCGTTACGTAAAGAACACATACGATCGAGGTTTTGAGTAAAGAAAGGTGACGCGACCATAAGAAAGCTTAGTATTAGGCTTTTGATTAAAAAATAGTAGGTATTCCAAAAGTAAAAGAAAGGGTTTGGGATCTTGGATAAAAAATACGAGTCATTTCAAAATGACAATAAAGACTACGGTTTTCAATCAAAACTAAAAATTAGGATATATTACTATCAGAAAAAATAAGATTAGGCTTTTATTAAATACATATAGATAGAGGTTATTAAGAAAATGGAACATATGATTCTTGTTTTGACAGAAAGATAAGAGACTTTACGAAAGAAAAAAAAAAGATTATGGCTTTGAAAGATAGGGTTATTGTTTTGATTAAAAACAAAACGAAACATTCAGAAAATAAAGCACAGCATTTGGGTTTTGATTGAAACCATAAGATTAAGCTTTTAATTCAAATATAGTAGGCGTTACGAAAAGAAAACATATGATCAAGTTTTTTATTAAAGAATGGTGTCACTAGAATCAGAAAACTTAGGATTAGGGTTTTGATTCAAAAATAGTAGGTATTCCGAAAGATAAGAGACTTTACGAAAGAAAAAGAAAAAGATTATGGCTTTGAAAGATAGGGTTAGTGTTTTGATTAAAAACAAAACGAAACATTCAGAAAATAAAACACAGTATTAGGGTTTTGATTGAAAGCATAAGATTAAGCTTTTGATTCAAATATAGTAGGTGTTACGGAAAGAAAACATATGATCAAGTTTTTGATTAAAGAAAGGTGACACTACAATCAGAAAACTTAAGATTAGGGTTTCGATTCAAAAATAGTAGGTATTCCGAAAGGAAAATAAAGGCTTTGGTGTCTTGGTTCAAAAATACGAGTCATTTTAAAATGATAACAAAGACCAGGGTTTTCATTCAAAACTAAAAACGAGGAGATATTACTTTTAGGAAATATAAGATTAGGGTTTTGATTAAATACATACAGATAGAAGTTATTAAGAAAATGAAACATAGGATTCTTGTTTTGACCGAAAGATAGAAGATTTTACGAAAGAAAAAGAAAAGATTATGGTTTTGAAAGATAGGATTAGTGTTTTGATAAAAAACAAAACGAGACATTCCGAAAATAAGAAAAAGCATTAAGGTTTTGATTGAAATCATAAGATTAGGTTTTTGATTCAAATAAAGTAGGCGCTACGTAAAGAACACATACGATCGAGGTTTTGAGTAAAGAAAGGTGACGCGACCATAAGAAAGCTTAGTATTAGGCTTTTGATTAAAAAATAGTAGGTATTCCAAAAGTAAAAGAAAGGGTTTGGGATCTTGGATAAAAAATACGAGTCATTTCAAAATGACAACAAAGACTATGGTTTTCAATCAAAACCAAAAATTAGGATATATTACTATCAGAAAAAATAAGATTAGGGTTTTATTAAATACATATAGATAGAGGTTATTAAAAAATGAAACATATGATTCTTGTTTTGACAGAAAGATAAGAGAATTTACGAAAGAAAAAGAAAAAGATTATGGCTTTGAAAGATAGCGTTAGTGTTTTGATTAAAAACAAAACGAAACATTCAGAAAATAAAACACAGCAATAGGGTTTCATTGAAAGCATAAGATTAAGATTTTCATTCAAATATAGTAGGCGTTACGAAAAGAAATCATATGATCAAGTTTTTTATTAAAGAAAGGTGACACTAGAATCACTAAACTTAGGATTAGGGTTTCGATTTAAAAATAGTAGGTATTGAGAAAGGAAATGAAAGGCTTTGGTGTCTTGGTTCAAAAATACGAGTCATTTTAAAATGATAACAAAGACCAGGGATTTCATTCAAAACTAAAAATTAGGAGATATTACTTTTAGGAAACATAATATTTGTGTTTTGATTAAATACATACAGATAGAAGTTATTAAGAAAAACGAAACATAGGATTCTTGTTTTGACAGAAAGATTGAAGATTTTACGTAAGAAAAAGAAAAAATTATGGTTTTGAAAGATAGGGTTAGTGTTTTGATAAAAAAACAAAACGAGACATTCCGAAAATAAAACAAAGCATTAAGGTTTTGATTAAAAGCATAAGATGAGGGTTTTGATTCAAATAAAGTAGGCATTACGTAAAAAACACATATGATCGAGGTTTTGACTAAAGAAAGGTGACGCTACCATAAGAAAACTTAGTACTAGGGTTTTGATTAAAAAATAGTAGGTATTCCAAAAGTAAAAGAAAGGGTTTGGGATCTTGGTTAAAAAATACGAGTCATTTCAAAATGACAACAAAGACTACGGTTTTCAATCAAAACTAAAAATTAGGATATATTACTATCAGAAAACATAAGATTAGGGTTTTATTAAATACATATAGACAGAGGTTATTAAGAAAATGAAACATATGATTCTTGTTTTGAACGAAAGATAAGAGAATTTACGAAAGAAAAAGAAAAAGATTATGGCTTTGAAATATAGGGTTAGTGTTTTGATTAAAAACAAAACGAAACATTCAGAAAATAAAACACAGCAATAGGGTTTTGATTGAAAGCATAAGATTAAGCTTTTCATTCAAATATAGTAGGCGTTATGTAAAGAAAACATATTATCAAGATTTTGATTAAAGAAAGGTGACACTACAATCAGAAAACTTAGGATTAGGGTTTTGATTCAAAAATAGTAGGTATTCCGAAAGGAAATGAAAGGCTTTGGTGTCTTGGTTCAAAAATACGAGTCATTGTAAAATGATAACAAAGACCAGGGATTTCATTCAAAACTAAAAATTAGGAGATATTACTTTTAGGAAACATAAGATTAGGGTTTTGATTAAATACATACAGATAGAAGTTATTAAGAAAAACAAAACATAGGATTCTTGTTTTGACCGAAAGATTGAAGATTTTACGTAAGAAAAAGAAAAAATTATGGTTTTGAAAGATAGGGTTAGTGTTTTGATAAAAAAACAAAACGAGACATTCCGAAAATAAAACAAAGAATTAAGGTTTTGATTAAAAGCATAAGATGAGTGTTTTGATTCAAATAAAGTAGGCGTCACATAAAGAGCACATATGATCGAGGTTTTGACTAAAGAAAGGTGACGCTACCATAAGAAAACTTAGTACTAGGGTTATGATTAAAAAATAGTAGGTATTCCAAAAGTAAAAGAAAGGGTTTGGGATTTTGGTTAAAAAATACGAGTCATTTCAAAATGACAACAAAGACTACGGTTTTCAATCAAAAACTAAAAATTAGGATATATTACAATCAGAAAACATAAGATTAAGATTTTATTAAATACACATAGATAGAGGTTATTAAGAAAATGAAACATATGATTCTTGTTTTGACGGAAAGACAAGAGATTTTACGAAAAAAAAGAAAAAGATTATGGCTTTGAAAGATAGGGTTTGTGTTTTGATTAAAAACAAAACGAAACATTCAGAAAATAAAACACAGCAATAGGGTTTTGATTGAAAGCATAAGATTAAGCTTTTCATTCAAATATAGTAGGCGTTACGTAAAGAAAACATATTATCAAGATTTTGATTAAAGAAAGGTGACACTACAATCAGAAAACTTAGGATTAGGGTTTTGATTCAAAAATAGTAGGTATTCCGAAAGGAAATGAAAGGCTTTGGTGTCTTGGTTCAAAAATACGAGTCATTGTAAAATGATAACAAAGACCAGGGATTTCATTCAAAACTAAAAATTAGGAGATATTACTTTTAGGAAACATAAGATTAGGGTTTTGATTAAATACATACAGATAGAAGTTATTAAGAAAAATGAAACATAGGATTCTTGTTTTGACCGAAAGATTGAAGATTTTACGTAAGAAAAAGAAAAAATTATGGTTTTGAAAGATAGGGTTAGTGTTTTGATAAAAAAAAAACGAGACATTCCGAAAATAAAACAAAGCATTAAGGTTTTGATTAAAAGCATAAGATGAGGGTTTTTATTCAAATAAAGTAGGCATTACGTAAAAAAGACATATGATCGAGGTTTTGACTAAAGAAAGGTGACGCTACCATAAGAAAACTTAGTACTAGGGTTTTGATTAAAAAATAGTAGGTATTCCAAAAGTAAAAGAAAGGATTTGGGATCTTGGATAAAAAATACGAGTCATTTCAAAATGACAATAAAGACTACGGTTTTCAATCAAAACTAAAAATTAGGATATATTACTATCAGAAAAAATAAGATTAGGCTTTTATTAAATACATATAGATAGAGGTTATTAAGAAAATGGAACATATGATTCTTGTTTTGACAGAAAGATAAGAGACTTTACGAAAGAAAAAAAAAAGATTATGGCTTTGAAAGATAGGGTTAGTGTTTTGATTAAAAACAAAACGAAACATTCAGAAAATAACACACAGCATTAGAGTTTTGATTGAAAGCATAAGATTAAGCTTTTCATTCAAATATAGTAGGCGTTACGTAAAAAAACATATTATCAAGTTTTTGATTAAAGAAAGGTGACACTACAATCAGAAAACTTAGGATTAGGTTTTTCATTCAAAAATAGTAGGTATTCCGAAAGGAAAAGAAAGGCTTTGGTGTCTTGGTTCAAAAATACGAGTCATTTTAAAATGATAACAAAGTCCAGGGATTTCATTCAAAACTAAAAATTAGGAGATATTACTTTTAGGAAACATAAGATTAGGGTTTTGATTAAATACATACAGATAGAAGTTATTACGAAAATGAAACATGGGATTCTTGTTTTGACCGAAAGATAGAAGATTTTACGAAAGAAAAAGAAAAGATTATGGTTTTGAAAGATAGGATTAGTGTTTTGATAAAAAACAAAACGAGACATTCCGAAAATAAGACAAAGCATTAAGGTTTTGATTGAAAGCATAAGATTAGGTTTTTGATTCAAATAAAGTAGGCGTTACGTAAAGAACACATACGATTGAGGTTTTGAGTAAAGAAAGGTGACGCGACCATAAGAAAGCTTAGTATTAGGCTTTTGATTAAAAAATATTAGGCATTCCAAAAGTAAAATAAAGGGTTTGGGATCTTGGATAAAAAATACGAGTCATTTCAAAATGACAATAAAGACTACGGTTTTCAATCAAAACTAAAAATTAGGATATATTACTATCAGAAAAAATAAGCTTAGGCTTTTATTAAATACATATAGATAGAGGTTATTAAGAAAATGGAACATATGATTCTTGTTTTGACAGAAAGATAAGAGACTTTACGAAAGAAAAAAAAAAGATTATGGCTTTGAAAGATAGGGTTAGTGTTTTGATTAAAAACAAAACGAAACATTCAGAAAATAAAGCACAGCATTAGGGTTTTGATTGAAACCATAAGATTAAGCTTTTAATTCAAATATAGTAGGCGTTACGAAAAGAAAACATATGATCAAGTTTTTTATTAAAGAAAGGTGTCACTAGAATCAGAAAACTTAGGATTAGGGTTTTGATTCAAAAATAGTATGTATTCCGAAAGATAAGAGACTTTACGAAAGAAAAAGAAAAAGATTATGGCTTTGAAAGATAGGGTTAGTGTTTTGATTAAAAACAAAACGAAACATTCAGAAAATAAAACACAGTATTAGGGTTTTGATTGAAAGCATAAGATTAAGCTTTTGATTCAAATATAGTAGGTGTTACGGAAAGAAAACATATGATCAAGTTTTTGATTAAAGAAAGGTGACACTACAATCAGAAAACTTAAGATTAGGGTTTCGATTCAAAAATAGTAGGTATTCCGAAAGGAAAATAAAGGCTTTGGTGTCTTGGTTCAAAAATACGAGTCATTGTAAAATGATAACAAAGACCAGGGATTTCATTCAAAACTAAAAATTAGGAGATATTACTTTTAGGAAACATAAGATTAGGGTTTTGATTAAATACATACAGATAGAAGTTATTAAGAAAAACAAAACATAGGATTCTTGTTTTGACCGAAAGATTGAAGAATTTACGTAAGAAAAAAGAAAAAATTATGGTTTTGAAAGATAAGGTTAGTGTTTTGATAAAAAAACAAAACGAGACATTCCGAAAATAAAACAAAGCGTTAAGGTTTTGATTAAACGCATAAGATGAGGGTTTTGATTCAAATAAAGTAGGCATTACGTAAAAAACACATATGATCGAGGTTTTGACTAAAGAAAGGTGACGCTACCATAAGAAAACTTAGTACTAGGGTTTTGATTAAAAAATAGTAGGTATTCCAAAAGTAAAAGAAAGGGTTTGGGATCTTGGATAAAAAATACGAGTCATTTCAAAATGACAACAAAGACTACGGTTTTCAATCAAAACTAAAAATTAGGATATATTACTATCAGAAAACATAAGATTAGGGTTTTATTAAATACATATAGATAGAGGTTATTAAGAAAATGAAACATATGATTCTTGTTTTGAACGAAAGATAAGAGAATTTACGAAAGAAAAAGAAAAAGATTATGGCTTTGAAATATTGGGTTAGTGTTTTGATTAAAAACAAAACGAAACATTCAGAAAATAAAACACAGCAATAGGGTTTTGATTGAAAGCATAAGATTAAGCTTTTCATTCAAATATAGTAGGCGTTACGTAAAGAAAATATATTATCAAGTTTTTGATTAAAGAAAGGTGACACTACAATCAGAAAACTTAGGATTAGGGTTTTGATTCAAAAATAGTAGGTATTCCGAAAGGAAATGAAAGGCTTTGGTGTCTTGGTTAAAAAATACGAGTTATTGTAAAATGATAACAAAGACCAGGGATTTCATTCAAAACTAAAAATTAGGAGATATTACTTTTAGGAAACATAAGATTAGGGTTTTGATTAAATACATACAGATAGAAGTTATTAAGAAAAACAAAACATAGGATTCTTGTTTTGACCGAAAGATTGAAGATTTTACGTAAGAAAAAGAAAAAATTATGGTTTTGAAAGATAGGGTTAGTGTTTTGATAAAAAAACAAAACGAGACATTCCGAAAATAAAACAAAGCATTAAGGTTTTGATTAAAAGCACAAGATGAGGGTTTTGATTCAAATAAAGTAGGCGTTACATAAAGAGCACATATGATCGAGTTTTTGACTAAAGAAAGGTGACGCTACCATAAGAAAACTTAGTACTAGGGTTTTGATTAAAAAATAGTAGGTATTCCAAAAGTAAAAGAAAGGGTTTGGGATTTTGGTTAAAAAATACGAGTCATTTCAAAATGACAACAAAGACTACGGTTTTCAATCAAAAACTAAAAATTAGGATATATTACAATTAGAAAACATAAGATTAAGATTTTATTAATTACATATAGATAGAGGTTATTATGAAAATGAAACATATGATTCTTGTTTTGACGGAAAGATAAGAGATTTTACGAAAAAAAAGAAAAAGATTATGGCTTTGAAAGATAGGGTTTGTGTTTTGATTAAAAACAAAACGAAACATTCAGAAAATAAAACACAGCATTAGGGTTTTGATTGAAACCATAAGATTAAGCTTTTGATTCAAATATAGTAGGCGTTACGTAAAGAAAACATATTATCAAGTTTCTGATTAAAGAAAGGTGACACTACAATCAGAAAATTAGGGATTAGGGTTTTGATTCAAAAATAGTAGGTATTCCGAAAGGAAATGAAAAGCTTTGGTGTCTTGGTTCAAAAATACGAGTCATTTTAAAATGATAACAAAGACCAGGGATTTCATTCAAAACTAAAAATTAGGAGATATTACTTTTAGAAAAAATAAGATTAGTGTTTTGATTAAATACATGCAGATAGAAGTTATTAAGAAAAACGAAACATAGGATTCTTGTTTTGACCGAAAGATTGAAGATTTTACGTAAGAAAAAGAAAAAATTATGGTTTTGAAAGATAGGGTTAGTGTTTTGATAAAAAAACAAAACGAAACATTCCGAAAATAAAACAAAGCATTAGGGTTTTGATTAAAAGCATAAGATGAAGGTTTTGATTCAAATAAAGTAGCCGTTACATAAAGAGCACATATGATCGAGGTTTTGACTAAAGAAATGTGACGCTACCATAAGAAAACTTAGTACTAGGGTTTTGATTAAAAAATAGTAGGTATTCCAAAAGTAAAAGAAAGGGTTTGGGATCTTGGTTAAAAAATACGAGTCATTTCAAAATGACAACAAAGACTACGGTTTTCAATCAAAACTAAAAATTAGGATATATTACTATCAGGAAACATAAGATTAGGGTTTTATTAAATACATATAGATAGAGGTTATTAAGAAAATGAAACATATGATTCTTGTTTTGAACGAAAGATAAGAGAATTTACGAAAGAAAAAGAAAAAGATTATGGCTTTGAAATATAGGGTTAGTGTTTTGATTAAAAACAAAACGAAACATTCAGAAAATAAAACACAGCAATAGGGTTTTGATTGAAAGCATAAGATTAAGCTTTTCATTCAAATATAGTAGGCGTTACGTAAAGAAAACATATTATCAAGTTTTTGATTAAAGAAAGGTGACACTACAATCAGAAAACTTAGGATTAGGGTTTTGATTCAAAAATAGTAGGTATTCCGAAAGGAAATGAAAGGCTTTGGTGTCTTGGTTCAAAAATACGAGTCATTTTAAAATGATAACAAAGACCAGGGATTTCATTCAAAACTAAAAATTAGGAGATATTACTTTTAGGAAACATAAGATTAGGGTTTTGATTAAATACATACAGATAGAAGTTATTAAGAAAAACGAAACATAGGATTCTTGTTTTGACCGAAAGATTGAAGATTTTACGTAAGAAAAAGAAAAAATTATGGTTTTGAAAGATAGGGTTAATGTTTTGATAAAAAAACAAAACGAGACATTCCGAAAATAAAACAAAGCATTAAGGTTTTGATTAAAAGCATAAGATGAGGGTTTTGATTCAAATAAAGGAGGCATTACATAAAGAGCACATATGATCAAGGTTTTGACTAAAGAAAGGTGACGCTACCATAGGAAAACTTAGTATTAGGGTTTTGATTAAAAAATAGTAGGTATTCCAAAAGTAAAAGAAAGGGTTTGGGATTTTGGTTAAAAAATACGAGTCATTTCAAAATGACAACAAAGACTACGGTTTTCAATCAAAAACTAAAAATTAGGATATATTACAATCAGAAAACATAAGATTAAGATTTTATTAAATACATATAGATAGAGGTTATTAAGAAAATGAAACATATGATTCTTGTTTTGACGGAAAGACAAGAGATTTTACGAAAAAAAAGAAAAAGATTATGGCTTTGAAAGATAGGGTTTGTGTTTTGATTAAAAACAAAACGAAACATTCAGAAAAATAAAACACAGCATTAGGGTTTTGATTGAAACCATAAGATTAAGCTTTTGATTCAAATATAGTAGGCGTTACGTAAAGAAAACATATTATCAAGTTTCTGATTAAAGAAAGGTGACACTACAATCAGAAAACTTAGGATTAGGGTTTTGATTCAAAAATAGTAGGTATTCTGAAAGGAAATGAAAGGCTTTGGTGTCTTGGTTCAAAAATACGAGTCATTTTAAAATGATAACAAAGACCAGGGATTTCATTCAAAACTAAAAATTAGGAGATATTACTTTTAGGAAAAATAAGATTAGGGTTTTGATTAAATACATACAGATAGAAGTTATTAAGAAAAACGAAACATAGGATTCTTGTTTTGACCTAAAGATTGAAGATTTTACGTAAGAAAAAGAAAAAATTATGGTTTTGAAAGATAGGGTTAGTGTTTTGATAAAAAAACAAAACGACATATTCCGAAAATAAAACAAAGCATTAAGGTTTTGATTAAAAGCATAAGATGAAGGTTTTGATTCAAATAAAGTAGCCGTTACATAAAGAGCACATATGATCGAGGTTTTGAATAAAAAAAGGTGACGCTACCATAAGAAAACTTAGTACTAGAGTTTTGATTAAAAAATAGTAGGTATTCCAAAAGTGAAAGAAAGGGTTTGGGATCTTGGTTAAAAAATACGAGTCATTTCAAAATGACAACAAAGACTACGGTTTTCAATCAAAACTAAAAATTAGGATATATTACTATCAGAAAACATAAGATTAGGGTTTTATTAAATACATATAGATAGAGGTTATTAAGAAAATGAAACATATGATTCTTGTTTTGAACGAAAGATAAGAGAATTTACGAAAGAAAAAGAAAAAGATTATGGCTTTGAAATATAGGGTTAGTGTTTTGATTAAAAACAAAATGAAACATTCAGAAAATAAAACACAGCAATAGGGTTTTGATTGAAAGCATAAGATTAAGCTTTTCATTCAAATATAGTAGGTGTTACGTAAAGAAAACATATTATCAAGTTTTTGATTAAAGAAAGGTGACACTACAATCAGAAAACTTAGGATTAGGGTTTTGATTCAAAAATAGTAGGTATTCCGAAAGGAAAAGAAAGGCTTTGGTGTCTTCGTTCAAAAATACGAGTCATTTTAAAATGATAACAAAGACCAGGGATTTCATTCAAAACTAAAAATTAGGAGATATTACTTTTAGGAAACATAAGATTAGGGTTTTAATTAAATACATACAGATAGAAGTTATTAAGAAAAACGAAACATAGGATTCTTGTTTTGACCGAAAGATTGAAGATTTTACGTAAGAAAAAGAAAATATTATGGTTTTGAAAGATAGGTTTAGTGTTTTGATAAAAAAACAAAACGAAATATTCCGAAAATAAAACAAAGCATTAAGGTTTTGATTGAAAGCATAAGATTAGTCTTTTGATTCAGCTAAAGTAGGCGTTACGTAAAGAAATGTGACGCTACCATAAGAAAAAATTAATATTAGGGTTTTGATTGAAAAATACTAGGTATGCCAAAATAAAAGATAGGGTTTGGGATCTTGGTTAAAAAATACGAGTCATTTCAAAATAACAACAAAGACTATGGTTTTCAATCAAAACTAGAAATTAGGATATATTACTATCGGAAAACATAAGATTAGGGTTTTATTAAATACATATAGATAGAGGTTATTAAGAAAAATAAAACATATGATTCTTGTTTTGACCGAAAGATAAGAGACTTTACGAAAGAAAAAGAAAAAGATTATGGCTTTGAAAGATAGTGTTAGTGTTTTGATTAAATAACAAAACGAAACATTCAAAAAATAAAACACAACATTAGGGTTTTGATTGAAAGCATAAGATTAAGCTTTTGATTCAGATATAGTAGGCGTTACAAAAAGAAAACATATGATACAGTTTTTGATTACAGAAAGGTGACACTACAATCATAAAACTTAGGAATAGCGTTTTGGTTCAAAAATAGTAGGTATTCCGAAAGTAAAAGAAAGGCTTTGTGGTCTTGGTTCGAAAATACGAGTCATTTTAAAATGATAACAAAGAACTGGGTTTTCATTCAAAACTAAAAATTAGGAGATATTACTTTTAGGAAACATATGATTAGGGTTTTGATTAAATACATACAGATAGAAGTTATTAAGAAAACGAACCATAGGATTCTTGTTTTGACCGAAAGATAGAAGATTTTACGAAAGAAAAAAAAAAGATTGTGGTTTTGAAAGATAGGGTTAGTGTTTTGATAAAAAAACAAAACGAGACATTCCGAAAATAAAACAAAGCTTTAGAGTTTTGATTGAAAGCATAAGATTAGGCTTTTGATTCAAATAAAGTTGGCGTTATGCAAAGAAGACATATGATCGAGGTTTTGACTAAAGAAAGGTGACGCTACCATAAGAAAACTTAGTATTAGGGTTTTGATTAAAAAATAGTAGGTATTCCAAAAGTAAAAGTAAAGGTCTGGGATCTTGGTTAAAAAATACGAGTCATTTCAAAATGATAACAAAGACTACGGTTTTCAATCAAAACTAAAAATTAGGATATATTACTATCAGAAAAAATAAGATTAGGGTTTTATTAAATACATATAGATAGAGGTTATTAAGAAAATGAAACATATGATTCTTGTTTTGACCGAAAGATAAGAGACTTTACGAAAGAAAAAGAAAAAGATTATGGCTTTGAAAGATAGGGTTAGTCTTTTGATTAAAAAAAACAAAACATTCAAAAAATAAAACACAGCATTATTATTTTAATTGAAAGCATAAGATTAAGCTTTTGAATCAAATATAGTAGGCGTTACGAAAAGAAAACATATGATCAAGTTTTCTATTAAAGAAAGGTGACACTACAATAAAAAAACTTAGGATTAGGGTTTTGATTCAAAAATAGTAGGTATTCCAAAAGGAAAAGAAAGGATTTGGTGTCTTGGTTCAAAAATACGAGTCAGTTTAAAATGATAACAAAGACCAGGGTTTTCATTCAAAACTAAAAATTAGGAGATATTACTTTTAGGAAACATAAGATTATGGTTTTGATTAAATACATACAGATAGAAGTTATTAAGGAAACGAAACATAGGATTCTTGTTTTGACCGAAAGATAGAAGATTTTACGAAAGAAAAAAAAAGATTGTGGTTTTGAAAGATAGGGTTAGTGTTTTGATAAAAAAACAAAACGAGACATTCCAAAAATAAAACAAAGCATTAGGGTTTTGACTGAAAGCATAAGATTAGGCTTTTCATTCAAATAAAGTAGGCGTTATGTAAAGAACACATATGATGGAGGTTTTGACTAAAGAAAGGTGACGCTACCATAAGAAAACTTAGTATTAGGGTTTTGATTAAAAAATAGTAGGTATTCCAAAAGCAAAATAAAGGATTTGGGATCTTGGTTAAAAAATACGAGTCATTTCAAAATGAGAACAAAGACTACGGTTTTCAATCAAAACTAAAAATTAGGATATATTACTATCAGAAAAAATAAGATTAGGGTTTTATTAAATACATATAGATAGAGGTTATTAAGAAAATGAAACACATGATTCTTGTGTTGAGCGAAAGATAAGAGACTTTACGAAATAAAAAGAAAAAGATTTTCACTTTTAAGGATAGGGTTAGTGTTTTGATTAAAAACAAAATGAAACATTCAGAAAATAAAACCCAGCATTAGGGTTTTGATTGAAAGCATAAGATTAAGCTTTTGATTCAAATATAGTAGGCGTTACGTAAAGAAAAACATATTATCAAGTTTCTGATTTAAGAAAGGTGACACTACAATCATAAAACTTAGGATTAGGGTTTTGAGTAAAAAATATTATTTATTCCGAAAGGAAAAGAAAGGCTTTGGTGTCTTGGTTCAAAAATACGAGTCATTTTAAAATGATAACAAAGACCAGGGTTTTCATTGAAAATTTAAAATTAGGACATATTACTTTTAGGAAACATAAGATTAGGGTTTTGATTAAATACATACAGATAGAAGTTATTAAGAAAAACGAAATATAGGATTATTGTTTTGACCGAAAGATAGAAGATTTTACGAAAGAAAAAGAAAAGATTATGGTTTTGAAAGATAGGGTTAGTGTTTTGATAAAAAAAGAAAATGAGACATTTCGAAAATAAAATAAAGCATAAAGGTTTTGATTGAAAGCATAAGATTAGACTTTTGATTCAAATAAAGTAGGCGATACGTAAGGAACACATATTATCGAGGTTTTGACTAAAGAAAGGTGACGCTACCATAAGAAAACTTAGTATTAGGATTTTGATTAAAAAATAGTAGGTATTCCAAAAGCAAAAGAAAGGGTTTGGGATCTTGGTTAAAAAATACGATTCATTTCAAAATGACAACAAAGACTACGGTTTTTAATCAAAACTAAAAATTAGGATATATTACTATCAGAAAACATAAGATTAGGGTTTTATTAAATACATATAGATAGAGGTTATTAAGAAAATGAAACACATGATTCTTGTGTTGAGCGAAAGATAAGAGACTTTACGAAAGAAAAAGAAAAAGATTATGGCTTTGAAATATAGGGTTAGTGTTTTGATTAAAAAGAAAATGAAACATTCAGAGCATTAGGGTTTTGATTGAAAGAATAAGATTAAGCTTTTGATTCAAATATAGTAAGCGTTACGAAAAAAAAACATATGATCAAGTTTTTGATTAAAGAATGGTGACAATACAATCAGAAAACTTAGGATTAGGATTTTGATTCAAAAAAAGTAAATATTCCGAAAAGAAAAGAAAGGCTTTGGTGTCTTGGTTCAAAAATACGAGTCATTTTAAAATGATAACAAAGACCAGGTTTTCATTCAAAACTAAAAATTAGGAGATATTACTTTTAGGAAACATAAGATTAGGGTTTTGATTAAATACATACAGATAGAAGTTATTAAGAAAATGAAACATTGGATTCTTGTTTTGACCGAAAGATAGAAGATTTTACGAAAGAAAAAGAAAAGATTATGTTTTTGAAAGATAGGGTTAGTGTTTTGATAAAAAAACAAAACGAGACATTTCAAAAATAAAACAAAGCTTTAAGGTTTTGATTGAAAGCATAAGATTAGGCTTTTTATTCAAATAAAGTAGGCGTTACGTAAAGACCACATATGATTGAGGTTTTGACTAAAGAAAGGTGACGCTACCATAAGAAAACTTAGTATTAGGGTTTTGGTTAAAAAATAGTATGTATTCCAAAAGTAAAAGAAAGGGTTTGGGATCTTGGTTAAAAAATACGAGTCATTTCAAAATGATAACAAAGACTTCGGTTTTCAATCAAAACTAAAAATTAGGATATATTACACCCTATCTTTCAAAACCATAATCTTTTACTTTTTTCTTTCGTAAAGTATCTTATCTTTCAGTCCAAACAAGAATCGTATTATTTCTTTTATTAATAACTTCTATCTGTACGTATTTAATCAAAACTCTAATCTTATGTTTTTTAATAGTATTATCTCCTAATTTTCAGTTTT